>JAFBJQ010002677.1:3473-185019 GCA_016785345.1 Trinectes maculatus
CCATCTAAAGCCACTTGAAGGAAACCTGAAACACTGTGAGCAAAGCGACAAGTCCGACGTCTATACAGCAACGTGGCAATATCTAATACACAACATCCGGCAGGTGGCAGATACAAAAAGTTTTAAAGAAAAATAAAGAATAAAGAAAAAGAAAAATCAACTTGAAATGTTTAACAGCCTTAAGATTAAAATTAGTTGCAATTTACCAATTAGCTCAGCAAGAAAATGACGAGTTTTACCTTTATTTTTTTACTTGTTGTAACTTCCATTTTTCTTTGACACACACTTTCAACAGCGAATCAGAAAACAGTAGATTGGCATCGGACCAATCAGATGTTTGATTTCTGCTCATAATCCCCGCCCCTCGTGTGAATCGTCTTTGTCATGTTTGTCATGGTTTTGTTTTTGTGCCAAACCTTCTTTTGATATAAGTCCGGATGTGAAGCTGCGATGCGTGGACGTGTATAAAAAGAAAAGTGCGTGAACAAAGACCGGCTCAGTGTCGAACTTGATTGTTGGATTGGTGAAGTGCACTGTTTTAGTAGTTGTAGTAATTTTAACAATCGTAACAACACTAGCGTGCAGCAACAAGTTTTGGTAGATTACTTATCTGAGGTGTCGTCTCCGCGGAGGGGAAACCTGCGTCAGGTGTGCGCTCTGCAAGAATGATCATCCTCCGAAACATTGGTGTCAATCGTGCAGCCGTGGCTTATGCCATGACCACACTGGGAGCTGGAATGATAAACAATATATTCAGCTTCTATTACGTCAAACTCTTCCTCAATGATTACAAGATCTCAGAGGGAGATTTCCACCAATCACAAGTGAGTAGGCCTATTTTTTTTTACCCTGACATATATCGCCATGCTTGACTTACCGTATGTTTGTTTGCAAACAGTCATCACATCTGTGAAGATCTGGAGGGGAACTTTGAGAGCCTGGCTGCATTTTCGCTTTTTAATAAGATGTTGATTATAAAAATACGTTCAAATAGACCAATGCAACTTTCCAGACTAAGACTAAGGTGACGTTTTCACCAGGATGTTTCAGCCATTGTATGAAAAAATAGAATAAAATACAATAATATATATCAGAAAAAAGTAGCTAATTCTCACATTTCAGGAGCTGGAACAACCAAGTTACAATGATTAGTCAGTCCAATCCATTAGTTGCTCCTTTTGATTAATAACTATTGACTAATTGATTTATCATTTTCTTATGAAAGATAGTTTGTGATGAATATTCTTGTGACCACCTGCTCCACAGGTGGTGTACATGATTTGGAATGCACTCAATGACCCTCTCTTTGGCTACCTGCAAGATAACTCCAAGATGCCCTGTTGCTCTCATCGACGTCTCTCCATCCTGTACGGTGCACCCTTCTACTCACTGGCATTTCTTTTAGCCTGGTTCCCATGGCGATCCTATGCACCTGGTGACTGGTTGACCGGGTTACATTTGATGGTAACACTGTGTGCGTTTGACGGCATGCTGACTTTTGTGCTGCTGGCACAATGTGCGTTATTTGCAGAGATGTCCAGTGACCATCAGAACCGAATAAGACTTATAAAGTACAGCCAGGTTAGGACTTTGTACAGCAAACACTGTTTACATCTTTCTTCAATGGAGCTCTCTTGTCAAAAAGATATGACTTGCCAACTCTCTCACATCTACTATTTTAATTTCTCAGGTTGCTTCTCTCATTGGCTCCTCCAGCGTCCTGGTCTGTGGTATTGTGTCCAGAAACATGGAGGACTTTAAAGCTTTCCAAACCTTCACAGTACTTGTTGCTTTCCTCAGCTGTGGCTGCATGCTGTATACAGGCTTCTACAGTGACAGCCGCTTTGAAAAGAAAGGATCTGAATCAGGTGTCTCTGGGTCTGTTGACCAGTCAGTGTTGTCTTTCTCCATGTTGAAAACATTAATGTGGCAAATACTGACAAACCGGGACTTTCAGCTATTTGTGCTCATGAACTTCTTTCAGGTGTTCATGTTGGCTTTCTTTAATAATTTTACCATTATATTTGCTGAGCACTTGATTCCTCCTGATGTGCTTCCATCTCTGGCCAAGAGCATCATGTATGGAGCTGGATTCATCTGTCCACAGGTATTTTCTTCTCAGTAGCTTTTTTTAATAAACAGATGGGGGAGCTACAGCACTTGTGCATAATAATAATAACCTTTAATGTCCATATTGGTTAAGTTCATCCAGATCCTGTGTCCCTTACTCACATTACTCACATTTATTAAACCTGTCATAGATTTTATGTACGTATGTGTAAACATTTAAAGAAAACATTTTCCATTTTTCCAATGTTTGCAGGGTTTCTGCCCACTCTCAAACTCTCTGATGTCAAATTACTGAACACAGACAACAGTTAAATTTGGAACACATCACTTTACAGCATTCCCTAATATTCTGTGTTTTGTTTTTATACTATTCTTTATCTCCTGCCCAGCTGTTAGTGTTGAGCTGTCAGTCTTTGCTGCATAGCTTTGGCTACTACAGGATCATCCTCTTCACGTTCTACATAGAGGCCGGAATGACGGCTATTATGCTAGCACTTGGTCCTCATCACTACTATATTCTGGCATTTTTCTTCACCGTTAACATGTAAAGAATTAAATAATTTATGCTATTTCATAATAACTATATAGAATCACTGATTTATTTTAATCATACCTGCACTGTCACCCTCATCCCCTATGCAGGATCATAATTCATGCAGCCTTCAGTCTTTTTAACTTGCCTTTGGCTGACATCATTGATGCAGACCTGCAGAGGTACAAGCGCAGGTAAAAAAAAAAAAGCTTTGGTGTTTTCAATACTACATAAAAAAAGTAGGATTGAGAAATAATACACTGCACATACCAGTTGTATAGGTTTTCATTTGTAATTGAATGGGAAAAAAAGTTTTTTGTATCTGAGTTTCTTCTTTTTTCCTTCCTTGATTTAGCTCCCCACTATCCTCAATGGTGTTTGGAACGAATGCACTGTTCACCAAGCCGAGTCATTCTCTGGCTCCTATGATAGTGCTTAGCATCCTCAACCAGTTTGGATATGAGCAACTGAAGGACGCAGGAAAGGATGCAAATCCAAGGTACTGTAATAATTTGAATTAAACCAATGTGGCAGACTTTGCTGTGACCAAGTCAGAGCCGTCCAATAACCATCCAGAGAGAGATCCTTAACAAAATACAATAATCTTCATTATTTATTATTATTTATTCGCCCCCAATCCCTTTTTAATTATTTATAAAAGGGATGGGGGGTGAAGTGCAGTCAGGGGGTTCCCCACTCTACTCAAGCTCAGGGGAAGCTCACATTAAATACAAACGCCAGCTTAAGGCACACTACATGGAGCACGCTACACCCTCTACTGGAGGCACTGCAATTACACACTTGTCTGACCAAACAACTTGTACTGCACTGCAAAGCACATGTGATATCATGCTAGAAGCAGGGGTCCCTCACTAGGCTACACAGGTGTATCCCCTCACTATCGACACATAAAACACACAATAAGAATAAAAATGGTTAGGGTACTCAACTCACTGCTCGGCAAGTGCTCCAGCCTTGCTTCAGTCACACAACGCTCCTCTCCGCTGTAATCACAGGCACCTGTTCGTCTGTCCAGAGCGCACACACTCACTCACACACACACCTGTTCCCAGTCCAATCAGTGCTCCACACTCACCAGTTCAGCCACATCACAGTACAGATGCTGTATCTCTTCTTTAAATCGGAACAAAAAAAATGGAAAAGTGCATTTATAGAAGGAAATGCACATAGACCAGGTGATAGTCACAATCCCAAGCCAGCCCCCCGCCCCCCTGGTGACCAGAAGCGGACCCTCACATGGGGAAGCCCTCCCTGACCACCCTGCACCACCAAAAATGTCATATAGTGAATAGTATAGTAGTATATAGTTAAATTATAAAAAAATATATAATGTCGTCAAGAATTAGCAAAAAGAGTCATGATGAAAAGACGTAATAGTATTGTGTCGTCAAAAATAGTAGTAAAGTATGTCAGATATTTGACTGCATTATACTGTGTGTTGGTATTAGCTGAGTAAAACGCAGAAGCAAAGCTTTTGAACAAACACTTCAAGAGATACAAAATTGGATTCTCTGTTTTTCCTTCCCAACAACCTGCTCCACATGCCAAGGTCTAGACTTTTACTGCAGGTGAGACACATTCTTTAACAGTGCAGAACAAGTGAAGTCACTGCAGTGGTCAATGGATTTAAGCATAAACCCATACACTTTGTTTATGATGTAATTCTTCTTTCCAGCGACTTGGAGAGGCTTCACAGTGTGATGTTCTACCTGCTGTGTTTGGTGCCAATGTGCGTCGCTGCTGCACAGGTCCTGGCTTGGAGGCCGTTCTCCATCCGCAGCAGTCACACAGTGGAGACAAAGTACATTGAAAGCTAATTTCAATGTTTTGTTTTTGATCTTTATTGGCTGCTGATTTACTTTTCTTAAGGTGGGATTTGGGAAAAGTCTTTAGAATTTGTGAGGGTTTTGGGATATTGATGATCATTAGTTTCATTTGAAAGCTATGTTGTCTCTTTCAAGTAATGTATACAAGAAGCCCACTAACTCGACTTGTATTTGGTACTTTAAGCACTCCATCATTTATCAAACACTTGCTGGACCAAACACACCGGGGATGATAGATTTATTATATCATGTGTGTTAGATGGTCCGTTTACAGTAGTGGGTTATGAAGGAGAGGAGGCAGAAAAACAGGAGAATTCACACAAACGTTTACCAAAAGATGTTTGCTTGACAGTGGAAATCAGGGTTTTCTTTGTCTTTTTATTTATAGAAAAAATGTGCAGATGTGCACTTTTTATAGAAAAAAAAGTGCACATCTATACATTTCTCCTGATGTGAACAAAAATGCATGACATTGTTTACTTGATTGACCTATTTTTGTGGGAATTTGCAATGAAAAAAACAAGATAATAATATATATGCTTTATGAACATTGTCTTAATGTATTACATTCCTTAAAATCACCTTTCATAAATCAGAATGTTGTCTTCTTAGTCACCTGTAATATGGCTTCTCTTTCATTAGAAATCAAATTGAAGTGATCACACTACATTTTGCATCTTTGTGATTGTTGTCTAGAATGTGTTGATTAAATGTATTTCTACACAGCCACACACATGAATATGATTGAACTTTTTATATTTTGGAAAAGTTGTGATTTCTTAATGTGTACACCATATTACAAAAGCATCATTCACTGAACGAAAGCTCTTAGCCAGACTGGGGTTGTGTTGTTTTTTTCAAGGTAAAACCTGAGCTTGGTTTTGAGAAGAGATTTTGGGAAGAAATGTTCAACAATTAATTACAATGCACAGAATGTAACTGCAAACTCCACAGTATGATGTCTGACACTGAAAAACAGAAGAAAGTTTTTGAAAAAACAGTGACACCAATTACTTTATACCCCTGTTGAGGTATTTTGTTTTATGAGAAGTTAAAGAAAGAGAACTACATTGCATCCTCTGCTTTGTCAATTTCCTCATTCACCTCGGCGTCGTCCTGTCGAGTTTCTCAAGGGGTTTGCATTTCCTCTCAGTCGAGATGATGGAGGTCTGACTCTGTTATTTATCATCCTTGACCAGCATGGACATTTTGATAGATGTCATCAGTTGAACCGTTGAATTCAGCATTTGCAGCCTGCAATGTTGTTGTATGCTGTTTGGGGGGAGGGGGAATACAATTTTATGTAAACAGGAAACGACACAGGCTATGGAGAAGTTTCATGCTTACCCAATTTGCCTGTTCAATGAATCAAAACCAAAAACTGCTGCAACAAGATTTACCTCAGCGTGAGAAGAGTTTTGGGCCACAGTGGGGTTTCTTCTTTCCAAATTCCCTCTGCTGTTCATTTCTTGCAGCACATTGTGAAACTGTATTTTTCTAGTTGACAACTTCTGTTTGGAAAAACATGATTACATTTGTTACAATACATAAATAACCACTCATTTTCTTGGGAGTATTTGAATTAAAGAAAATAATAATAAAGTTATTTACAACCTTGCCATTTTTGCACATTCTTCTGCAGAGGCTCGTATTGCAGCCATACTAGAACAGAGAGGAAGAATTTGAATTTGAATCAGTACATTTTCAGTTTTGGTCTAACATGTATGAATTTGAAAATGTAATATATTCGATGTGTACCTTTTTTAAAATGATAAGGGCTACTATTGCCATGCTGTAGATTACCAAGAGGATGAATGACAACCATATAAGAACGTGTTTTGCCGATAGTTTCACATGTCCTGAAAGTAAAAGAAAAGTTGTCTGCTGTGATTTAAGTTAATCAAAGCAAAAATATATGTACTGAACCTTTAAAACCATGTCCTCTCTTACCTCTGACTGAAAGAGTTGTACCTGGCCCCACATACTGTGCGCCACTTGTCGCCATGAATTCATGCTGCACTGCAGCACAATAATAGATCCCACTGTCGTTGGTATTAAGTGACTCGATCAGTAAAGACGCTCCATTCAGTCTGTATTTGAGAGGATTTTCATTGATGTTGATATGACGATGGGAATGTTCCTTGAAGACAAACCACCTATAATTCCATTTTGCTGGGCAGCGTGAACTGACGTTACAAAACAGAGCAGCATGTTGTCCTGCTTTCTTCCAGACCTCACTCCTCGGCTGTCTTACACAGTCATCTAGTTTTAACAGGCTCTCTGAAACAAAAAGGAAAAAAAAGTTGATTGAAAATTGATTGAAAATTCACTAGTTTCCATTTATGGGAAACTGTATGAAGAATTTGAACAGATTATTTCATAACATAATAACAAAGTTTACATCACGCAAGGATGCAAATGATGCAGCAGAGACATTTTACCTGTGGATGGTAGATGGGTACAGAGAAGAGCAAACCACAGTATCCGCTCCATGTCTGTAGCTTGACAGCTCGTGAAGGATCTCATGATTTCTTGCATGAGCTTGTGTAAATGGGAAGTAGACATACAGCCCTTCCCTAGCATGCTCTTCCTGCTTCCTGTTTGGCTGCACATTCAGCCCGTTAATACACCAAACGAACTACCATTCTGAAACTGTAGGTGCAATTATGTTTGTTTGTCAAAAGTAGATTTAAAAAGCTGTGCCCTTTAAGGACATTGCTTTAGGAGTGAATATTGAACAATTTTCATTAGACTTCAATAATGCTTTCATAGGTGAGAAAATGGATGGACGGATGGACGGATGGATGGGTGAGGAACCGCTCCATGTCTGTTGCTTGACCTTCCTCTGGGGTCATGACGACCTCATACACTTCACTGGCACAAATGTATAGGGAAGAGGAGTCAAACCCCGAAGACAGAAGGAAAGGGGAAGAAAATGAGAAACAGAATCGGTCAGGGATTTGTCAGCCTACGGACAACACAGCTTTTATTTTTCTGGTTATCAAGTTTTCACTACCTCTGAGTTCAGCTCGTTGGGGGCGGGTCGTCAGCAGCTGTCAGTCAGGTTGTGGACCAATCAAAACCACTCCGCGTGTTTCCCCACGCCCCCTTCCACGTCGACCTGCACTCTCGCCATATTTTCAATCCCCGTTGAGACGGTTGCAGCGTCGTCTACCATCAAGTGAAGTGGGAGAAACCTCCACACAAGACAGGTCAAAGAGTTAGAAGAGCGACTTCTGAGCGAACCGAGTGATCTGCGTTAGCTTCATAGCGCTGTCTGCCGACTCACCCTGCGACCATGAACGTCTTCAGACTCACGGGGGACCTTTCACATCTGGCTGCTATCATCATCCTGCTGCTCAAAATATGGAAAAGCAGGTCATGTGCAGGTTAGCATCCCCGGTTGCTAAATGTATAATATGGTTTCCCTGATGTTTCTGGCTAACTTTGCCTTTCCTTAATTCCTGAAATTGTCCAAAATCTCAGGTAGCTCTAAGGTAGCTTACCACATGCTAACGCTACCCACACTCATTCATTCGAACCAATAACTAAAAGCGTTAGCAGACAGTGGGTTAACTGACGATAACTATCACACATTGCTGAATGCACTTCATCTCTTCTGCTGCAACATTTACTACAGACTAACGTTTGAGCAGCAGTATCCTAATGTAGCCTAACAATAGCTCCCCTGGTGTGAGTTTACTATGTTAGCTAAACTTCGGGTTGAGGGAATGTGTGCAAAGTTTAGTTTATGTGGTTAATAAGCGCAACAATTAATGGTTTCATCAGAAATTATTTACTCACATTATTTATCTCGGAACATCACTCACACTCTGCTTCGTGAACTCTGGGTTTGGTGCTCGACTCATCTGGTCTGGCTTCTGACGTGGCGTTCTTCATCGCCGTGCGGAAGTAGTAAACCTGCTAAAATAGTTTGTTTCTCTCGGCGATCAACGTTTAACTCTGTTTTAAACACTTGTTATGTGTTAATATTAATCCCTGCCTCAAACCAGCACTTATTTCTCATGCACAATATTTATAAGAGATAACGTTATTAGACACCGAACGGGGGGCGGGGGGGGGTGTAGGTTCAAAGTTGAGAGGTTATGTTTGGCAACAGATAACAGATTAATGGTCATGTTTGTGTATAATTTAGTTTGTTGTGGTTATTCTGTATATATTGGTGGTTTTGTTAAGGTATAGGATTTAAAATGTCATGTTACAGGATAATATTCAAACCATGTTTAGATACAGCCACTAATTTGACTTAATGACAGCCAAGTTCAACAGTGGTAATGCACACACTTAATGTGTGTCTGCTTACTCTTTCTGTCTCATCATGTCTGTTTTGAGGCTGTATTTAATCTTATTCATGTAAAATATGTAAATATTCACAATTTTATCCCAGGCAGATGTCACTATTTAATAAGGACATGTGTTTTCATTCTAGGGAGGTTCATGAATAAATGTTCATGGTTATGGTACAGATTTAACCTTAATGTGTCTGATGTTTTTGTTGAAGGGATCTCTGGAAAGAGCCAAATCCTGTTTGCGCTTGTCTTCACCACACGTTACTTGGATTTGTTCACTGCCTTCATCTCTCTGTACAACACAAGCATGAAGGTAAGACACCAGTCAAGGCCACAGCCGGGGCTACCATCTTTTCACACAAGTCTATTATTCCCAAAAGCCTGAATGATGTGGAATGATTTTGTGTTTACTAGATGATCTACATCGGCTGTTCATATGCTACAGTCTATCTGATCTACATGAAGTTCAGGGCTACCTACGATGGAAACCATGACAGTTTCCGGGTGGAGTTCCTGGTGGTTCCTGTTGGAGGGCTCTCTGTTCTCATCAACCATGACTTCTCTTTCCTAGAGGTGGAGTCAACTTCCTGTATTGATTGATAAGGAACTAATCACTTTACATACAGAAGTCCCTTTGTCAATGTGAAATGAATTTCATTCCTGTACGCTGAAATCAAATTTCTCTCTCATCAGATCCTTTGGACTTTCTCCATTTACCTTGAGTCGGTGGCAATCCTGCCGCAACTCTTCATGATCAGCAAGACTGGAGAAGCAGAGACCATCACCACACACTACCTGTTCTGTCTGGGCCTGTATAGAGCCCTCTACCTTTTCAACTGGATCTGGCGTTTCTACTTTGAAGGCTTCTTCGACCTGATTGCCATTGTGGCTGGCGTGGTCCAGACTGTCCTTTACTGTGACTTCTTCTATCTTTATGTCACCAAAGGTATGTACACTACAAGTTTCATCTATTATGTAAGCACCAACTTAGACCAATAATACTCAAAGCTCAAACTCTGGTACTTAGTTTTCTTTTTTATGACAACTGTCTTAACTTTTTCCTCACCCCTCAGTGTTGAAAGGCAAGAAGCTCAGTCTACCTGCGTAAAAAAGAGGAGGAGACCGCAGCTCCCAGCAGACTCAGAGGGTGTGGAGATAACATCTTGGAATCTCATGACCAAGGACGCCTAAGACAGAGAGCCATCTAATGGGGAAAAACACTAGTCTTCTTGATGATAGCTGATTGAACTGGTAAATTCCAACCAACACCAGAGCTGAACAAAGATCATCCCAGATCAACCTTTGGATTTCTGTGTTCAGCATCTTGCCTTAAACTTCCTTTCATTGCTGTTCAAATAGGAGAAAAGGCTTCCTTTTTTTCATTTTTTTTTTTTTTTACATATGAGGTGTATACGCTTTTTTTTACTTCTTATTTTTTATATCACAAATGGGGTCGACGCTGATAAGTACCTTGTTTGACTTGGTAATGAAATGCACAAATGTACAGTCTTATTGTCTTATTAAAGCGTGAGATAACGAGTAATGTATTGGAGTGCCTGATGAGGATTATGTCCATCTTTTACAGTATTTTTGTTTCAACAGTTGTTTTGCCTTTGCTTTAACACCCTCTCTCGGAAGCAATTTAAAGAGGCCAACACACCCGGACATGTAGAGTTATAGCTTTCCAATTTCTTAAGACATTTTAGAAATATTTTTCACTTACCCACAAATCGTTTAAATACATTTTTTTGTACTTCTAACTCATTCACTACAAGAGGTAATACTGGAAAAATGTACATACACCAGCAGACTTTCACTCAAAGGTGTCAGTATTTTTAAATGTTGGTATCATCTGTAATTTAACGTTTGTTTTTTTTCTCTATGCATTGCAATCGTTCTCAAGCTTTAATCTAGATTTCATACGGTCTTGAAGCAATGCTACTTCACATTGTGGATGTAGAGATAGCACAAACCTTGTTTCTATTGTTGCACTCTAGCGACACACGCATTAAGACCTTCAAGGTTAAACTGCTGACATCACCATAAACGAAAAAAATGACTGAACAATGTTTGCACTCACCATACAGCAATGTTGACTTGTTTATCTGGAATTAGAGTCCTCTATCAGTTTGACAGCTTGTTTTGTATACTGAATGTTGATAGTGTGAAGAGTTCAACAGATTTGACTGCTCAGTAACTGAGTAGGGGTTGCTGTGCTATTCAGTGAGTGCATTCATATTGAATTTAAAGGCCTCTTCTTAACCTCCTTACATTTGCCATTCCTAAAGGATTATTTCAATCTTTTGTCACTTTTTGCATGATATCACCTCAATAAAAGATTTTACGAGAATCACTCTCCTGTGTCATTGATTTTGGTGTAATGGCAACTTCACGTATACTTATCACTATTAAACTTATCACTAACCAGACATTAATGGATCTAAGAAGAATTAATATCTGTAGAGATGGACATTAGGAGCTCTTTTTGATGTCAAGATTCTGTATTTTCCCACGACAATCAACATTTTAGGATGCATATATCAGACAATGTTTTTTTTAACTTTTAAATACCCCTTAATACATGCATACTTAACATTTCCAAAAGTGCATAAAATCATTTACATAAAGTGCTACAAAACAACCCACAGTAATATGTTACAATAAAGTAGGAAATAAGAATAGAGCCACATTGCAGCATTGAAAAGCAAGCAGCTTTCAAAACGAGACATTTTTCATTGGTATCTTGTTAATATCATTCTGATGTGCTCTAATTCAAAGCTGCCTTACAGATACAAAACACTGTGCACAACATATGACAGCAATCATAGACATGTAACAATGCTTTTTAGCACATCTAAATATGCTAAAAGTTATCAACAAATACACACATTTTCAAGTCGAACACCATAACAGTGGAGTAATATGTCTGGATTAGACAACTGATACGTTGTCTGTATTCTGCTCATAAGGCTTTTGAAAAGTTAGTTTTTGCTGCTTTTGGTTGCAATAATAATTATTTAGCAGTTTCTGTATAAATATATAGATCTTGACAAGTCATGTCTAAAATAATATTGAAAAATATTCTTTAACAATATTCAGACTTAACACTTACAGTAACCATCAGGGAGACTGTGATCAGGAGCCCAGACTTCTGACGCCACACATTCAGGTACCGGTGAATCCCAACCATCAACCTTCAGCTGTCCTGCATATTCCAAGATGAAAGTGGAGAGAAGAGGACGCAAGCTACTGCTCTTCCTTCAGTTGTGACGTTTTAAAACTATTTTCTTTTCCCCAGATTTTACGTTGCTGGTAGAAATAATGCATAAAAGACAATAAATACATTGCTTAAAATTTAATAGCTACATATGATACAGTGTCACAATAAGTAGGATGAATCTGTGTTCATTTGTTGCCATTTCAGAAGAGATTATGTGTGTGTGCGTCTGTGTGTTACAAATATAAGAAAATAATTGAGACTACAGCTCATTACCTTTGTCAGTTGTGGGTAATACACAAGGATGCTGGAGATGGTTATGTAACAGGCCTTAAGGATGGATGAAAGTATGACAGAGAAGAAGGCGAGGCCGGAGAGGACGCAGAGCAGAATCAATCCTCCCCCAAACAACACAAACACTGAAAGAAACAGGGAGACACAAACTCAGTGGCTGTGAATGAAGAAAAAATACACACGGTCTGGTTCAGGATCATATAACACCACGAAGTAAAGGCTGACATAAGGACACTTACCCCCCAAAAAAACAAAACCTACTGCCAACGTAGTAATTGTGACTAGTGCAAAAATGAGGAAGAGTCCAACAGGCAGCGCAGACATGGCAATGAAGATCATCAGGGCGAGAGCTAAGAAAGGATGTCTGCTGAGATGCTGCCCGATTCTTGAATTCATCATCTGGACACACATGTCATTTAGCTTGGAGGGGACACAAATACATTGAAAAATTAAGATCTCCTCAACAGACGTAGGTGGTTACAGGTTGCACCTGGGATGAATGGCTTTACCTGTGGGTCATCAAAAAGGTGGATCAACAAGGGTGTCCATCTTTCCTGCAGCTGCTCGGTTTCAATGCTGTTGTGTTGCATCTCCACAAATTAACCTGAGAAAAAAAATAAAGTAAAACAGAGTCAGTCCCAAAACGGCACCACGAACCGGTTATAAAGATAATCCAGCAACACGGATTTACAGTTAGCTCGTGCTGTTTTCCATCTGAATCGGATTTAAAAAGTTAGCAAACACAAGTAGCCTCAACCCTCACTGACGACAACTTGATACAACTTCACTGTACGATTGACAACACGACAAAAGCTTTCTGACGAGTACAAGCCCGAATATAAAAAGAAAACCTGTTTTTTTTCCTTTGCTCACACCTTCTGAAACAGTGTCCTGTTGACTCAAACAATCGAACAGCAGCAACTATACAAACACACACAAGCACGCGCCCTTCTTCCTTTTTCTTCCTGCTTTTTCCTCTGCTCTCCTCAAACGCAGTCTCCAAACCACTTGCTGATGTCTTCGCACCACCTACTGTTTACTGAGGATATTGCAGCACCTCGCTGTAAAATGATAGGAGATAAATCAAACATCAGATCTAAATGGACATTTCCAAAACCTATAGCGTTTTCTTTGCATGTAAAGAAATAAATACATGTTCGTTAATAAAAGAGTTAATAAAAAATGTCTAAATAAAAAAAATGTTTGCATTCATTAACTTATTAATTAATTTTTATACTTGTGTTTCTTCTCTGTATGACCATTAAAATAGTCAGACAGTTGCTATGGGCTTTTTGTTTTACAAAAAGTGTCAATGGTCACAGTTTGTGTGATGTCATACATTTAGGGTCAATGGCATGAAAAACAAACAAATGTGTATTCTGAAAAGTGTATAAATAAAGGTTTCTGATGTAGAGTGTGGACCTGCTGCAGGTCCTGTCATCGTCACAGTGCACGAGATATGATGGTAACATGCTATCATGCTATTAGCTGGAGCCCCTGCAGATAAACATGCCTGTCGAGACTGCATTTTATTTTCCCCCGACACACTGTAACTCACTGTCACTGGAGGACCACAGTACTGATTATACAGATTATAATGGAAATCATGGCCGGCTCTCTTTGCTTGTGTCTAACTGCCCCATAAAACACCACTTGTCTTCATTGGGGAGGCGATGATTTATCAAAAGATGTGTAAGTGCACTGCCGGAGCCTTTCTCTATCTCTCTCAGGTGAATATACCACCATACCAATGACCAGTTCAGAAATGCACACAAAATACACAGTTTGCACGAGGTGAGCAGTGACACAAATACACTAACAAAATTAACACCCCATGAAAACCCTGTGAAACCTGCACAGTTTGACATTGTGATGAATGGCTGAACTGTTGCAGCTCCTGCCTTGTTGCCAGGGAAAATCACAGCAGTAGTTCTGCAGAAACCCAGTAGAGGGGGTTCCCAACTCACGCCCCAGCTGTCATGATAAAATAGTTGTGACTCTCTGCTCTGTGCTGCCATTAAACAGCATCAGTGCAGGTGACTGGAATATATAATGAGTGGACTTTACCACCACTGATTACTTCTTCAGTCAGAGACGGGGGAACGTCAGTCTGGCCACCACCAACCACAAATTGAGTTTATCCCCTTGAGTTTTGAGGATCGCATTAGAGATATGTGGGCACATACAGTCTTATGGGGAGCAACACGGCAAGGTGATCTGTAATGAGCCACACCAAAGAGAGAGAGAGAGAGACACCCTGAGGACCAGCGATGAAAACTTATTTGTGCGTTACTGCTGCGGGCTATTCCAATTAATCACTCTCTTTTGTATTGAGTGCAGGGGAAGAATTTGGTGAGAGAGAGAGAGTGAGAGATGCTGACAGGCTGCATCCAGCTCTCCAGACTGCTAAACACTATGAACCCAATGAACCAAGGCTGTGGAGTGAGCTCTGTGTGTGTGTGTGTGTGTGTGTGTGTGTGTGCATGTTTGTGTAGCTTGTGTATTTCTGCATACAATACAAGGAATTCCCTGTAATGAGGCTGTACAATTTATGCTTCCTTTTCTTTGTGTTCCAGGCTTTAACATCATGCTAACCCACATGTCATCCTACTGCTTCATTAACAAGGCCTGGCTGGACAGTCACTGCCTGTCCATCCATCCATCCATCCATCCATCCATCCATCCATCCATCCATCCATCCATCCATCCATCCATCCATCCATCCGTCCATCCATCCATCCATCCATCCCTCCATCCGTCCGCCTGTTGGTCTATCATATATGTCTATCCATATAGCCATATATCTATATATAATTTGCATCTCTTATGCCAAATGTGTCTCAAATGAATGGCTTACACTGTAGTTTTCACACATTTTCCAAATTGTTTTTCTGCTGAACAAAATAAATTGACTGAGTGTTTCCATGGCTCGTGGGACTAATGACTCCTGTGAGTTGTGGCCCACTCTCGTATTTAAGGGCAGATGAAAAGGGAATGCTTTTAATGGGTCTGATGTACTTGCGGTGCGGAGATACGTTTCAGCGTCTGAGAGCAAATTGACTATACAATATACATCCATCGGCAGGTGCCAAGCCGCTCAACAGATTGCAGCCGAAATTTGATTGACGAGCTGTCAGCAAATTCCAATTTGCATCCACTAATTGTGAAAACTAATCACTGCGAGGAGGAGGAGGAGGAGGAGGAGGGGGGGGTGATGAAGAGTGAAAATTGTCAGAAATCTCGTGTGGTTCTGTGTGAACCGCTGCGAGTCCATGTCTCATGTGTTACGTGTTTGTCATCCACTGACACTAACAGTGAGCGGCTGCAGTGTTTTATTGGGAAAAATGAGAAAGACCTGGTGTTTTTTTCTATTCCCCTCCTTTGTGGCTTGTCACACTCGTTCCCCCCACCCCTCCATCCCGCCATCTCTTATCACCTCCCTCTCCTCGACTCCTGACTTTGTTCACCCCTCTTGTAGTTCCACAGTGTTCGGCCAACAGCTGGCCCCAGAGAGAACAAAATGTCTTTCAGTCTGCCCTGTGTCAAATAGGTTCGCCCCTACCTTCTTTGTCTGTGGTTGTCATTTTGCCAGATGAGGGAATGGGGGTTGGAGAGGTAGGGGGTCCAGTCCTGTGACGGTGGAGGGTGAGGGAGATGCTCAAAGAGAGCTCTCTGGAGGGTGTCAAAGGCCACTGTGGAGGATGGAGTCCTCTTCAACCTCTCTGAGCTCCCAGCTACCAGCAGCTGCACACACACCTGTAAAGAGAGACGTAGTGAATATGGATATAAATATTAATAAGGTACATTTTAACAAGAGGAATAGAATAGAATAGAATAGAATAGAATAGACATACTTTATTGATCCAAGAGGGGAAATTTTGATGTTACAGCAGTATAAATAAAAATATAATAATTTAAACCTGCAGATGAACTGACTGTGCTGCCTTTGGAAACTCTCCTTGTGTTCCCAGTGACTCTGCTAATCTATGTTAGCTTCCTACAAACATACATATGATACAGACATAATCATTAGCCACAGTGCAGCGCTGTTCATTAATCACCCTGACACACTGCACACTTATCTCCGGTATTAACAGCAGTGTTTTAGTGCTCGCATGCAGCCTGTTGGCTTTGATCGGAATATTGCACCGCATTTGGTTGATCATTCGCCTCATTATGGACAGATCGAATTTGCCATATTTAATCACCACATTTTGTCGTAATGAACCCCGCACAGCCCCTGCATTCCACTTTTTCACCGATTCGATGCAAAATCTATGAGGTGTCACTGCAGCACAAAGCACAAAGCAGGAAATATTCAGAAGTCTGGGTCAGTGGGTTTACAGCTTGAAAAACAGAACCCGTATGAAATATGGACTCGATCAGCAAAGTGCTGTTGCTACTCCTCATCAGATGGCGTTTCCTCTTTTGCTCCAGTATTGTGATGGATTGCTGTTGCTGTTGCTTTTGCATTCTGATACACGGTTTGAGTTATGATTAAAGAAGGGGGGGGGGGGGTCTACATGTTGCTGCAGGATGATGGACAGCTCTTGAGAGAGGAGAGAACAAAAAGCAGGAGGGACGTCTGAAGAGGTCATCGTTACAGGGAGGTGAGTGTGCAGTAATACATCCTCTTCCATCATTTTCTGACTGGGGGGTGAGAAGAGAAGGCAACATGGGTCCACAGGAGGGGTCTCATTAATCCTGTGACGATCCTTCTGTCTTTCCCATCTCTTCACAACGACCCCCTCAGGACATAAAGGAGGATCTTCTCTGTCCATGTGTCGTGGCTTTTGTGTTACAGTTTCAGTTTTGCTTCAGGTGATTGTTTTTGTTGTTGTTTTGGGTGGGGGACTGTATTTCATGGTGTTTTGGTGCTTACCGCCGTGCACCACGGATGTGATCTAATCAATATGCAGTGATCTGTGGTCTTTGAGGCTGCATATTAGTCGTTTATGACGCAAAAAAAAAAAAAATGGCCAGGTGCATGTGCACAATATCTCACCCACACATGCAGGGACACAAATGCACCACTTTTGGCGTCCGCATCGCAGGTGACCTTTTGTTTCTGTGGTTGTTGGACTTGCAGGTTGTTTGATGCTCTAACCACCCTGAATAAAGCACTACTCTCACATCAAGGTGGCGTGGTTAGCGAGATGAAAGCAGAGGGGCTGCATGGCGGGTAATGCATTAAACAGGCAGGTATTCTCAGCAAGAGGGAGGCAGCTGGGGAGAGGGTCTCTGTGCCATGAAAGGGGGATTAGCATGGGAGGAGCCATGAGTGCTCCTCTGTGATTGTCAGGAGAGGAGCAAGTGGCCAAAAATGAATTATGGACCTATTCCAGGTAGATTTAATGAAACAAATACACTGTAAGTTGAGATCTGTGAACATACTGCAGAAAACTGTGGGTAAAACAGCTGTTTCATTTTAACAATGTCTTTACACTTGATTTATGCTGGAGAATGATTAAGAGTTTCATTCCTTTCATTCATACAGTACATACAACCCGTACGCAGACATCATCTACTCAATAGTGAACTAAACAGCAATCAAGGAAAACAATACCTCTTGTTTTCCTGACTCACCTTGTCCCTGAATGCACCCTCCTACAGTTAAATAAACATCTGAACGCTTCATCAGCCAGAGCTAAATAATGTGATTCTGTCGGCGTAATTTTCACCAGCTGCAGTGGCAGTCAGGAAAGAGGCTCAGGTGTGACAATCAGCCGGCGAGCTTGCAGATATTAATTGTTACTGATGTCTTTTGCTGTGCCAGTCAGCGGTCTCTGTGTCGTGAATTAGTTGTCACCATTCTGCACTTCTCCTCATTAGGAATTAACCCAAATCAGCTGAGTCACCAGAGAGAAACTTCAAAAAAGCACTCTCATAACTGCAATTGAATTCAATCCAACACAAAAGCCTTGTGATGAATTCGGTATTTTGTCACAACCGGCCCCTGATCGATTAGTAACTTTTTAGATCTAATGTTCTTTTTTGTGACCGGGTTTTCTGAAGTTAATGGACTTCGGTACTTAGATGTTTTTGCATTTCTCTCTGTTCTCTATTTCTTCCACTTCCTGTTTTACTTATAAGTTCATGTCCTTGTGTGTCCTTAGTTATTTTTGCTTCTTGTCTTTGTCTGGTCTCTCTCCTTTTGTGATTGTCTGACCTCCCACATAAACAATTTTCTTTTGTTTGATTAAAGCCTCTCTCTTTGCATCTTTAAATATTCACAGGGTCCTGCAAACCTCCTAACTGTACTTTGTTCTGAAAGTATCAGGAACACTCATGTGTTGATTGGTGGGCTGTTGATACCAGTGAGACTGTGCCTGTAGATGTCACCGGGGACATTTAGAAAGATGACACACTTGAGTTGCTTCAGCTTCAGTCTGATTACTGCAGAATGAGAAAAAGAGCCTCTTCTCTTGTGAGCATGTGTGTTTTTATGTTCACTATGCTCCATTTCTCACTTATCCTCATGGTGACGGGGACAACTTGTCAGCTGAGTCACTGCTGCTGCTGTCAAGACTCTAATTGGACACGCACATGCACGCACATGCCCACGCACACACACACACACACAGCTGAAACCCTCCTCTTCCCCTGAGCGTCTGATTATCACCTGGATAGTTACAGTAGAGCTGTTGCCGTGCTTCTCTCTGCACCCAATCATAACATAGCCTAACAGTTATCACACTCACCCTTTAGAACACATTTCACATTCTATGAAGAGAATATTCACACAGTGCATAATATATTCTCTTTAACAGAATATCAAGGTTATGCTCACTTATCAATTCACTGGAAAACAAAACGGTTTCTGTTATGTTACTTAGAAACTATGGACACGTCAGATTGCTTGTTATGAAAAAAGACATTTGGAAATAAAGGTCTGTTACTGTAACATGAGTGATAGGCTGAGTTGTGCCTCTAAAACCAACAACACAGTTAAATGTGGAGCTGCACAGATGAACCTGCCTTCTACCCACTGTTCATTTCTCCACCCTCCTCCCCCTGGTGTCACTGACTGTATCTGTGGAGGACAAACAACCTATTGCTGTATTGATTTCATCATTGAATCGAACTTACTTTCAAGATGGTTTTTTCGTAAAGTGCAGTTACACACACAGAAAAAAAAGACACAGATCATCAGCATCACTGTGTGAATTCTTAGAGATGACTTTATTTCTTTGAGCAAAAATACTGCTATTAAACAATACTTTTCTGTATACTTTCTCACAGCACTATAATACATACTCTATACAGTCAGTACATTCATTACAAGGAAGAAAAAAAAAATCCGATTTGCAAGCCTCTAAAATCACTCCGGCACAATCAAAAACAGATTTTAGAAACACTGCCATGGAAAGTGGTAAAGGTCTACTCAAAAAAGTCCATTGTGTAGAAAATCACGGCCAGAAAAATACCAACAAAAATGCCAGAAGCGTCAGTTGTACATTCAAGGATATACTGTTATAACTGTGCTATATGTAATTATATTCCACAGGACTGAGAATAAATACACAATTTGTTTTCATATATTACAGGTCCTATGGCACAAACACATTTTAAAGCTTCTTTCTGTCTAACAGGCGTCATGTTCAAACGCACATGCACACACACATTAGTCTTACTATGGTTGTGAGGACACTGGTTGACATAACGCGGTCTCTAGAATCTCAACTATAACCATCACAAGTCTACCTGTGAATCTAATTCGAACCAAGTCTTAAGCATCAAACAGCCCTTTTGAAGATGTGAAGAGTGGCCGGAATGTCCTCGCAACAATGGTTTCAAACTAACATTTGTCCTTACAGCCATACACATGGATACACATGGATACACACACACACACACACACACACACACACACTGTAGAGTTCAGCAGGTAGAGAGAGAGCGAGGGGGGGTGGGGGTGGATGTGGATGAGGAGAATGGGATGTGTGAGGGTGAAAATATAATTTTCCCCCATGACTGATTTAAATATGATTATCTTTTTAATATCAGACTGAAGACACTATCACTCCCAAAAGGGTTTTTCCCCCCCGTCTCATAATGGGGAAAATTTCTTGGCACCGATCGCCCTCACACACACACATACACACACACACACACACACACCTCACATGGTCGATGATAGAACACCTGCATGTGACACACAACCCCGCCACCCCCCCACCCCTACCCCGCCCTGACTCAACCCTCGGCTTTGGTTTCCCAGCATGCCTGCCCATTCCCCCGGAGGCCACGGGAATAAGGCACTGGTTTTGCACAAATGTCACATTAACATTGCTGAAACACTGGATGAGGTTAACGAGTGAAATGAATGTCATGGCAACACTGATCTGGAATGAGCTGCTCCGGCTGAAGCCAAAACCCTTCTTCTAATGATCTGATCTCGTTAATGATCTCAGTCTCGAGGGTCATTTAGTGTGATTTTAGTGTCTTCTCCCCAAATGAAGTGAAATACACACATGCCTCACATGGTCGATGATAGAACACCTGCATGTGACACACAACCCCCCCCCCCCCCCCCCCCCCCCCCCCCCCCCCCCCCCCCCCCCCCTTTGTTTTCTGACTCAACCCTCGGCTTTGGTTTCCCAGCATGCCTGCCCATTCCCCCGGAGGCCACGGGAATAAGGCACTGGTTTTGCACAAATGTCACATTAACATTGCTGAAACACTGGATGAGGTTAACGAGTGAAATGAATGTCATGGCAACACTGATCTGGAATGAGCTGCTCCGGCTGAAGCCAAAACCCTTCTTCTAATGATCTGATCTCGTTAATGATCTCAGTCTCGAGGGTCATTTAGTGTGATTTTAGTGTCTTCTCCCCAAATGAAGTGAAATTGGTCGCTGGTCAAGAAGCTTAGTGATTACTGATTATTGATCCTTTGGCTGTTCATCTCCATTAAATAATACTTGACGTTTAGAATACGCCTGCCTGCAGTCCACCCACTGGCAGCATGGATCAATTTTCCGACATGAAATGATGGAGCAAAAGCAGTGTGCTCAGGATAGAACACAAGAGACTCATGAGGAATCTGTCGATATGGCTTAAAGAGGACACTTGTGAAATTAACAGTGAGCAATTAATTTTGAGGAATGTTTTTTTTAATAAAGCGGGAGAAACGAGGGATGAGTGGGAGGTTTCGAGGTAAGGAGAGAGTTACAGAGCAGCTGGCATTCCACCCCCCCCCCCATTCATTTACCAGTGGTGAAGAAAATCAATTTGTGTGGAATAAAAAATGGGAAGTGAGGTACATAATACAGGACGGAGCTGAAAACTGGGAGTTTGGGACTCGAGTCTGATTAATCGTTGACTGGAAAAGAAAAACAAAAGGAACATCACAGAAACCAACAGCTATAGAATTTGTGCAAACATAGCACCTGTAATAATTGTGTTCAATGAAGCCCTGACTTGAAATTAAAGGGACATTTCTATTTTACATAAAAAACGTGGGTCCATTCGTTTTGATGGGAGTCGCATTACATCGGCGAGGTTCACTGCAGCAGTGAGTCGGATGAGAGAGGGAGACACATGTGCAGTCACCAGACGTCTCAGTGTCAGGCTTAAGTTTGGAGGGCACGGGTTTATCAGCAGTGACAGACACAGCGAACATCCATCAGCTTTACAGCCTCGTCCATTAGAAAAGCCTGAAGTGTCTGACCCTTCCAGGCAGATATGAACTGAAATCTAACCTTTGGCACAGCTCCATTCATGCAGGATGGATGAATACTTCTAATGCTCTGGAGTGTCTGGAGAATGGATGTGGACTGAGCTCAGTGTGTTGTGTCTATGGGCAGTACAGCGCACGTTTTGTGTGTGTGTGTGTGTGTGTGTGTGTTCGTGTTTATGGTTTGTTACTGTGTAAGGGATAACACTGAGACGGAGCTGGTGCATGCGACTGTGTTAAATATTAGTGGACTCTGTGATCACGCATGCATAAAGCAGATTTGTGTCGATTTCATGACGTTGTGAGGCCCTGAGACCAAATTCACTGTTGCATCATGGGATAGAAAACCTTGGCTTGGGGAAACAGAGCAAAGGGGAAGGTGAGCTGTTTTCCCCCGTCCTAGCTCTCTCTCTCTCTCATTTTCCTCAGTCTCTTGGAAAGCTAAAGGGTTGGAGAGATGTGAATTAACATTCATCATGTTTGCCTGGATAATGGCTAACAGTAAGTCATCATGGACCATTAATAGTTAATAGAGGACTATCTACAAATAGCAGAAATTTCCTCCTCCTAATACTGGGAAGGTGATGACTAGATTAATAACAGCCTGGAGCCACGGCGACTCCAAGATTCATTTTTTGTCTCCTGTGAAGCTACAATAACAATAATAAATATTTCACGATTAATAAGCAAAGCACCTACTTATCCTACAACAACCTGTGAACTTGGACGTCAGATAACTTGGTCTTTCGTAGCGAGTCGGGACTTGTTGGTGACGTGCACTCCTGGGATGCAATCAGCACACACACACACAGACACACAGACACACACACACACACACACACACACACAGACACACACACAAGGAAAGTCGTGGAGGGCTGTTTTATAAAAGCCCCATGTAACATGCCATTAAGACTCCTCTGCATATGAAAGTGGAAATGACAGCGCTGTTTTACGTTGTTAGAGAGAGAGAGAGAGTCAACTCTACAGGCAGTGGACACATTGTCGGTGGCTCCGCCTGAGTGAGTCACCCCTTGAGGTGAGATGATTAGCGCCCGGATCTCTGCTCAGCTGTTCGAAGCTCTGCACCGTCCACAGCGCCCATAAAGGAACATTTGATGACTCCGCATGGAACCACCCAATTTGCCAGCTCATACCGCAGCGCTGTTAAAAACGATGGCTCATAAAAGTCACTGATGAATGGAGGTGATATCCCTTTATCAGTCGCTCATTCAAGCTGCACCCAGTCGCTTACGTTTGCTTAATTTTTTGCACGGAGGGAAAAAAAAAAATCAAAAATCAACATCTATCTGATGCTGGTCGCTGCTTTGTGAATGGTTCATTGAATATGACAGGCCTGGACGAGCATGCATCTGCTGTTTGCTTTTCCACCTCGCAATCCATCAAAGCCTGCTAAGCTGTCACCTCTGTGCTCGCCGGGCGTCTTGACATTTCAAAGCCTCAAAGAGTCCCATGTGGGCGAAGGTGGTCGCCACAGAGACAAATCCCAGAATATGGTCCCCCCCAGGGGCCTGAGGGTGGGTGTAGCTGCTGGTGGCTGAAGACTCAAGAGGAGATACAGATGGGTTTCCCGTTTTTGTCATACTGGTACACAAACATCTTGATGCAGTGGGAGTTGGCGGGTGAGATCCAGGGACTGCTTGTGATGGAGAGGTTGTGGCTGGCATAGAAGGGCTGCTGTTGTTTGCGGCAGTGGACCAGCGCTCGCAGCACGTTGGCCGCCATGCCCCTAAAACGCTTGCTGATGAAACAGTAGAGAAAAAAGTTGACGCCGGTGTTGAGCAACGCAAGCATGTTGGCCAGATCGGTGAGCATGTGGAGCAGTCGGCCGGCACCTTGTGAGGCCGGAGGGGGTGAGTAGAAGTGGTAGAGGATCATCAGGGTGCGCGGCGCCCACAGAACGGCAAAAATGGAGGTGATCGCGAGGAGGATGGCGGTGGTTTTGCCGGTGGAGTAGCCACGGAGACGGAAACAGCTGCGGCGCCTGCGAAGCTTTCGCACGATGACGGCATTGAGAGAGAAGAAGACGGTGCAGGGAAGGAGGTAGACAGTGGCACAGTGGGCCCACACCAGAACGTGCTGGGCCACGGTTCTCCTGTCGCTATCTCCTCCTCCACCACCATCACTGCCCATTCCTGGGAGGCTGTGCCACAGCTCGGGCCACCAGTAATACGGAGCTGCCGACAGCAAGCACCCAATATACACAGCGAATATCACCCTGCGTGTACGTGCTGGGTAGGAGACTGTGTGGTAGCGCAGCGGGTGGCAAACAGCGATGTAGCGGTCAATGGTCAGAGGCACGGTGATCCAGATGGACGTGTGAATGGAGGAGAACTCCAGGACTTGCACGGCGTTGTTTAATGACGGGGGCAGCGGCGTGGCCAGAATAAAATCCTCCAGGATGAAGTCGACAAAAACAATCAGGAGGAGCACTAGGATGTCGGCGGCCGCCAGAGCCAGGAGATAGTTGTAGGACGACTTCTGACGGCGCATCACCAGCTGGGACAGGATGACCACTGTCAGGATGTTGGCTAGGAGAACGGAGGGGTGGTGGAAGGAAGTGGGAAGATGATTGAGCAGGTGAAGAGGAAACAGGGAAATGATGGGAGAGGAGAGGATATGATGAGATTGGGAAAGTCATGGGAGGAGGTTAGGACAGGGAAGGAAACAGAAAAAAAACATAGAGTGTTAGAGGAAAGGTAATTGGAAACGGGCCTTCAATCACTCTCATACTCATACTGATTGTGCTAACAAAAGCAAAACACAATAAACAGCCACAGAAATTAGCATCGTTATGACTATCAACCAGACCCCAACCTCCACTTCCTGTCCAGTGCACATACACAAAACATATTCAGGTCTACAATGCCTCACAACATCTCACAGCCCACTGATGCAGCCCCTGTTTATTTGCTCTTCATGCTGTGTAATTCCAGCAGCACCTGCCTCTGCCTTCGGCCACCTTGTTATCTCTGATAAAGAGCGAAGACACAACAGAAACAGGAGAGGGCAGCGTGCAGCATCACAGCCTTGACAATCTGCTGAGTTCTGAGTTCACTAATGCCTCTCAACCCAGCTACTGGCATTTTCATTTCAAAAACAAAGCACGAGGACACCCCCATCTACCCCCATCTACCCCCCATCTACCCCCATCTACCCCCATCTACCCCCATCTTTTTCAATTCGAGCTCCATACCCCAACCACGTCCTGTCAAACACTGTCTGTCCGTGCTGCCAACATAAATGTTTACCTCACAACCTCAGGTTGAATAGGCCACGAGGGACCAGTACTCCTCTGTCGGCAGAAGAGGAAGCTGGTCACAAAGGCCCATATGTGATTTATTCCACCGCTGCTTCCACTAAAGCAGGACTGCTGGGCATCTGCGTGAGTCAGGAGGAGCGCGGCTTTTCTCCCCCCTCACGTGGCACTGCAGTTCAACGGCTGAATTGAACAAGGTCACCATGAGTCTGTCCCATTTTGTTGCCAAATTTGCCACTGTCGCCACAAAATGGCTATTAACCCCCCCGGTTATTCCTGTCATCTCAGACAGCTACGCTTGAAGGGTTTCACCTTTAGACAAGAGAGTCAGTAAATCAATGAATCCGTTTTTTTTGTTGTGTTGTTGTTTCCGGTCAGGAGAATGGACAACGTGCAGGTTTAGATCAACAGGAAACCACCACCTTACAGACATTTCTCTTCACTGTGACCAAAATATTACGACTGTCAATCCGACTGTTTTCCAAATGGATACATTCATTTGTTTTGGTTACCTTCCAGTATTCTACTATAACTTTCAGAATCATTCACTGTAATATATATATATATATGTATGTGTATATATATATATATATATATATATATATATATATACACATACATATATATGTAGTATGTGTGTGTGTGGGGATGGGGGGGGGTGTCGAGGGGTGGGGATGAGAGGTGTGGGGGGGTCCTGTCTGCCTCTGCTGTAATAGATCTGGGATTGGATTAAGTATGGCAGATTGGAGCCTGGTACATCACACTTCACAGTCTCAGCCACTATCTGATGATTACAAATTACAAAGCTGGCTCCATAAAATGACAAAAGATGTCCTTGCCAGACTGGAGGATGTGCAGAAGACACACACACACACGCACACACAGACACACACTCGCACACACAGACACACACAGATCATTAGGGATGCACCAATTCATTAACATACGCTCTATCAATAACCATAAACGACATGTCAAAGATGCAACAAGCCACTAGGTGTGTGGAGCTGCTGGACAGTGCTGCACTCCCCACGCCACACTGCTACTTACTGTAGCTCTGCACAGACAAGTTAAATTGCTTTCCTTTTGTATGCTTGCTGTGTTCATGGTCCCTTGGTTTAAGTTATTTAGGATAAGGTTTAGCGTTTTTTCTTTTCCATTTTCACACTTTTAATGAATACACTTATAAATAAATAAAAACAACACACCATTGATGGATTTCATGGGAATAGTGTTGCTGGTCACCGTTTTTTAGCATCTTTACTATTTTTGCGACATCTTTACTATTCTTTTTTTAAAATGATATAATTAATTGCTGTACTTTCGACTCTTTCAGGTTCTTACTGTCACCGTTCACATGCTGCTAAACACAGTGGAGTGACATGAAATGGAATGGGTGCAGTGTGGACTGTCACTGGCTGGTATTATGCTGTTCGGGCTGCTTGCTGAGACTGGGCCTTCTACAAACAAACAAAGGGGATCTGTGGCAAGCTTGACATTTCCATTCTGCTCTTGCCAGCTTGCACTGGGTTGCCCATTTATTTCAGGTCTTTGGATTGTCTCTGGGGCTGTGGAGGGGTGAGGGGGGGGGTCGGATTGATCTGCTCGGCATTCTGCAGGTATGAGGAGGTACATGCTGGGCTCGTCTCAGAGGGGATAAACACACAGAGCGACATGAAGAGGACACACACACACACACACACACACACAGAATGCTTGCATACTGAGGAGGATTGCAAGCCTGGACTCATGGACAGTTAGGCAGAGACAACTGTCCCTGTTACATCTATTTTCACATTGCTCCTATTTGTTTATTAGCGATGGCGTGCTTTTGTGTGTGTGTGTATGTGTGTGTGTGTGTGGGGGGCATTGACGTTGTTTAGACGGAAAAGAAAAGACGTGGCGAGCTGCCTGAGGTGTGTAACGAGGCTGACTCATCCCACCAATAAACGGACATGGTCAGACGGACTGTTGACAAATGACACTGCGCTGCTTAACCCCTCCAAACCACCTGCCCACACACACGTCATGAGGCCTCCCAGCATCCAACATATATAACAACACAGACAGAAAACACAGAATTTAATAAAATGAAAGCGAGGATTATTTTTGTAATTTTGAGGAAATTAAGTTTGGCTTTGGCGCCTTATCTGGAGGCTA
Source organism: Trinectes maculatus (assembly GCA_016785345.1). Classification (NCBI taxonomy): domain Eukaryota; kingdom Metazoa; phylum Chordata; class Actinopteri; order Pleuronectiformes; family Achiridae; genus Trinectes; species Trinectes maculatus. The sequence continues at coordinate 30,862 of JAFBJQ010002677.1, forward strand.
ATGAGACCAGGGAGGGGATAAGGAAAATAGATGGATGGTGGGAGAAAGTGTGGTCGGAGGAAGGTCAGAGAGATTTAAAAAAGAGAGCAGGCGATGGAGTGTGAATAAAGGGGAATATTAGATGGACAGAGAGAGTGGGGGGTCTGGAGGAGAGAGGTGAGGTGGGAGGACGGGAACAGTGGTGGCGAGGGGTATCAAAGCTTGCTTCAAAGGTCAGAGACACTTTGTTCCTGATGACAACCATTTCCCTTTTGTTTCCTCTAAGTGTCACACTGGACACAGAGCAGGGCCCTTCCTTAATTCATTCAAACAAAACCAGGAAAAATTAGCATACAAGATATTTTTAAGGTCTCATTTCTGTTAAAGAGTAAAACAAGAATCCCGTCGTGAAGCTAAACCCTCTTTATCCCCCATTAGTTTACATTCCAGATTAGTCCTTTGATGGGAGGCATATATATAAAAAAAGATGCAATAAAGAAATTAGCACAAAAGAAGAAGACTGAAGACTAAAGAGAGAGAGATGAATGGCAACAGGTTATTTAAGTTTAATGGGCATATTAAGAAAATTAGGCCCCAGTTGCTTGTAATGATATTAATATTGCTGCAGTGTTTTGCTGCTTGCCGACATGTGCAGCCATTCATTTCACAGACACCAGTGAGTCAAGGATGTCTGACCAAGCATGACACACCCGGCTGCTCGCTATGCATAAAGGCTGTAACCTTGGATCTCCTCTCAATGGGTTTTATTTTTATTTTTTTAAACAAAACACAAGAGGTAAAGATTTAGCTAGAGTGGTAAAACAGACAAAGAGGAGAGGTAATGGGAAATATATTACTGTTGTCTGAAAATGCCAAACTCCATTCAAGCATCTTGTTGAGATCTCTGTGACTTCATCAACACCACCCTCCTCTCCAGCCTCCCCTGTCCTCCCGCGCTCCCTCTGGCCTGTGTCCCGCATGTTGAGGCAACCACTCCTCTCCCTCCTTTCCCTCTTCTCCCTTCCTCAAACTGCAGACCAGATCCACGCTTCAAAACAAACCCATCTCATCCTTTCCTCCTCATCCACTTTACTGTAGCAACTCCATCTCGCCGCATGACGCCCTGCTGCTGATGCAGATTGACCGATCAGTGGTCGAGATGTAAAATCAATGGGGCCTATCTCTTCTGTACGTAGGGTTGACTGTTCAGTGACATGAAATGGGACTTGTTAGTGCTGAACACTCCCAACCTTCTACCCCTGGATGGCTGGATAATTAGAGGCGGGAGGTGATGTTTTCCAATTTGCACATAACAGTCGCAGTGCTGACTGTTGAACAGCCACACAAGTCAAGAGGGGCTTAAAGGAGAAAACCGACATCATGTGCAGAGCACGACCCCCACCTCATTTGTGCACATTGGTGGAAGAACAACGTGCAGGATGCAAATGAACACGTGGAGCTGAAGGTGCACATAATCTGCACAGTTCTGCCTAACACACCAACACTTGTCAGGTATTTCATGTTCCAGTCTAATGTGACCTGAGCGGTTTCATTTAGTTGAAGAAAAAAACAAACAAACAAACAAAACATTGTGGATGATGTTTAATTAAATTAACAAAAACATAATAATATATTACTGTATGGAAATGCTAATTCATTGGTATGTTATTGTGCAATTGATCTGCTTGGTAAAAGTGTGCTACATCATCACATCATCTCCTCCTTCATAATATTGTGTCTATTTGCTAAAAAGTCTGATGCTCTTTTTTTTGTCTCCCTACAACAGGCATCTAAGGTCAAACACAACGTTTATGTCTGACTGTGCCCACATCATTGGACTTAACTGTGTTTTAAAGTCACACTACTCAATTTCAGACTTGGCACTAAAAGCACATAAATATTGTAATTTCTACTCCCTTTCTTATTATTCAAGCAGCAGCTACTGGTTAATTTGCAGATGACAACTCTGCATACAGAACAAATCATTAGCTTATAAAATATGCATTCGAAAAAAAAAATTGTAAGAAAATGATGTGAATGCTTCTTCCACTGATGTTCTGTTGTGACATTAAAAGCGGCTCCGCACTGATGCTTCAGCACTAATGTCTCGATGCTTGACAGCACAACGCTAAGCAAATATATGCAGCGCGTTTATACAGTAATGATGTTTTGATGTAAAAGCGTAGCCGGTTGCTTGACGACCTGGTACAGATCAGCCCATGCAGCTACAGTATGTAGCACAGGACCATCAGGTGACGGTGCGGCTGTAGAGTCAGACTGTACATGCCTCTCCTCTGTAATCCTGGTATGGCAGAGACTGAAGCAGAGAGCCAGCTCCAACACACACATCTGTTCTGTTCTGTTGATCAGTGTGTGGCGAGTAGAGAGAAGGAAAGAGATTCAATTCGTCTCGGCCCTGTCGTCTGTAGCTCCCCCACTCAGGGCTCACAGGTGCTACTTCACCCGCTCTGCTGTTAATCTCTCGCTCTCTCGCTTTTTAAAAATTCCTCCTCTTCTTGTCTGTGGCGCCTTTCCTTCAACGCCACTTTTTTTTCGGTTCATCCTCTGCAGAGGTCACACTGTAATCTTTTCCCACCACTTGACTTTTGAGTTCCCTCGCTCATCACCATCCTTCATCTCACTTTTCACCCTCCAATCTATCCTCTTGATGCTTGACGTATCCTCTCTCTCTCTCTCCCTCCAGCCTTAAGGTCAAAGTGTGGGAGAAAATGCCAATAAAACACTGGCCATCGAGAGTGTTAAATACATGTGGGTCCGCGGGTCAGACTCACACATGCCGCGCTCATGAAACATTCATGATTCAGCTGGAGAGGAATGAGTTGTGTCACAATGACTGAACGAGTCGCCGCTGCAATAAATCAGCCCGCTGCGCTAATCGCCGCCGTCAACTCAGGCAACGATTGCAAGATGACATGCAAGATGACATGACGCCCTCAACTTATTGTCAGTCGGTGATTTAGCAACTGCAGAATGACAGAAAACTTTAGCTGGCAGCAGAGGGACGTGCGTGTGCACGGCTTGACGTGCCAACTTGGACAAATACTGTAAAAAGGATGAGGATTGATCAGAGGGGAGCAGAGACTCTTGCTTTCACACAGACAGCAGATCTGTGGAGCAGCTGCAGTCTTGGCATACAGTTACAGCTGTTCACTTAGCACTGCGGAACAGCTTCGGCTGTTCAACTCAGGCTTTTATCACACAAACAGGCATTTGATGATGATAATGTGTTTTTTTTGTAATAGAAGATATTCAAAAATCATCACATTGATTGCTCGTTAAAGCTTGATTAAATTGCACCTTCAAATCATGAATCAAATAGCAAAGCATGTGCTTTAGACTTTATTAGACTTCCATTGTTTTGGTGAATCAGTCACAGGGGTCTGAACATCAGAGTCTGATCTCTGATTAGGAATCAGTAGTTGAAATGCAGCAGCTCACTGACAGTGAGGAGTCTAACAGCATGGCGGCTGCCTCATTACTCCAGGTTCATCAAAAGGAGCCATGCAACACCCACCTGTCCCTGAGGTCAAACCTGAGTCATTACTCGCATAATCAGTCAGCCACGTCAACACTCGTCTATCACACCACCAGGGGAACAAACAAAGATGCATGCATGCTCCTATTTTGTATTTTTTTTTCCAATAACAACTTTTTGTTTCATAATGTTTCATAATAATTGAACAGAGAGATGAGCAAGCAGATATATATATATACATATATATATATATATATATATATATATATACAGAGGACATGTGCACGCACCAGCGATCGCCACAATGTCAGAGAGACATATCAACAGTGCCTGAGCAAAGTGTGTGACTCTGAGGAGCAGCTGTGAAAGACACGCATCCACTCAGACCTGCAGACAAGTGCTTAACAAATCAAGATGCAAAGCACAACTCCGGCATTCCACACACAAAGATGCATGCTCGTTATCACCGCACGACACATGCACAAGACTATTAGACACACACACACACACACACACACACACACACACAGGCAAAGCACATCTCTTACCTGGCAGGCCGAGACAGAGCAGGACACTGTAGTAGATGACAGGCAGGGGACCGAGGGGGCATCCCTGGGTAACCTCGGTGGGGTGCTGCCCGGGACTCCAGGTGCTCCCATTCGGGGAGAAAACAGGGAACATGTGGCTGTGCTCCATGGCCGCGTCCTCTTCCTCAGCTGAGCTCCGTGTCAAGAAGCCGAGCCACACAAGCGGGCTGCCCGGTGGCCGGTGTGGGAGAGAGCGTGCTCTGTCCTTGGACGCCAATCAGCATGAGCGTGTGCCCAGGTTCATTTGCACCAGACTGAGGCAGGTTGAGTATCTGAGAGGTGGCAAGAAAGGGGGAGAGATGGAGGCGAAAATATGCAGGGGGAAAGAGGCGATAGATGGGGGGGAGGCGAGTGCGGCAATGTGTGTTAGTAGGTGAGGAAAAGGAAGGAGGCGAGAGGAGCGGAGAGGTGAGTGTGAAGGTAGAGGTGGAGAGGGGAGGGATGCAGCCTGAGTGTGTGAGTGAGGGGGAATGAGAGAGTGGAGAGTGGAGCAGGGGAGGGAGGGGAGAGGAGGAGGAGAAGAGGGAGGAGAGGGAGGGAAATGAGGAAGGTAGATGGAGAGCAAGGGCATTATGGAGACGGAGGGAGACAGGAGGAGGCGGTGCGGAGGAGACTGGGGAAAGGTGGAGGGACCCTCAGAGAGGGGGGGGGGGTAACGTGTCCCCATTAGATGACAATGAACACAAGAGGACGATAAAACTGATGAGGGGATGGATGTGACAGATGAGAGAAGATAAACGAAGGTTTAAGCTGTCTGTGAGACGGGACAGTTTGTCCTTCTCTTGTTGTTTTTTTACCTGTCAGCATTCATTGTCTCCATTCATTCCACTGACGCTCGCTTTTTGCCCATTTACCCACAGATGTGCGCACAAGCACGTGAAGCCAAACACAACAGAGAGGGATGTGGATACATCACGATCAACCTAACATACAGCACAAATCCATATGATCAGACACGTGTGAGTGTGTGAGTCTACGAATGTGCGAGCGTGCGTGGGGGGTTGGGACTCAGTCTCGTTTGCCATGCAGTGTGAACTCTCTCCATCTCCAACTAAGACGTGTTAATGAGCAGAGTCTGACAGTGGAAAGCATTTTTTCCACCCCTTTTTTAAGAGTCACTCTACTTTGTGGCACATCACTTGCTTTGACTTAGACAACAGAGCTGTTAGAGACTGAAAAATGTTGCATTGCAAATGTTGCATTGCATTCGCCACATCAGTGAAGGAATACACATTATTAATTTGCTCTTAAATATGTCCTTATTTAACAGCTGACACAGAAAATGGAGTTTATGAGGTTTACATTATTTTGTAGGTCAAGATCTTACTCAAAATATATATTAATTGGCTTTAAAAAAAAATAAGATGCATTGTTAAAAAGTAAACATACATTATGTATAAGTAGTTTAAATGAGCCAGTTGGTGCTTTACTTACTTTAGCAGTGAACGTTTACTTAAATATTTATTTATTTATAATATATACTGTATATATATATATATATATATATAGTGTAGTATAGTGTTGCTCTAACTGGCTGCTCTCTTTCACTATGGGAATTATTCTGTACAAAATGAATAGCAGCTTTTGCATTTAGTCGTCAGTACTGCGGGTATCACAACAAATGGAGCCACACTCTGGTTCTCTACCTGTGTGCGACATTGTATATCACCCAAAAGCCAGCACCTGTGGCTGTGACAAAGACACGGGGGCAGACAGGCTTAAGGGCGTTGACACAAACAGGAGAGAAAAGACAGGTTTTGGCAGAAGAATAGAACTGATGAGTCACCGGTGTTGTGGAAAACAAAGGATCCCGTAAGATGTTCTGGACCATCCGAATACCTGCTTGTAGCCTCAACTGCAGCATCTCAAGCCTCCTCCAGCCATCACACGCTGGGCATTGTGTGAAAAGAAGAATGCATCACAAGAATATCTAATAAATGTTGACCTGTTTCTGCAGAATGCCAAACAAGAGGAGGGGAAAGAGAGCAATCACCTGCTCCTAATTCTTTTCTCCTCCATGTGAACAAATGAGCGGCGGTGGATGGAGGGAGGGAGGGAGGGAGGGCGGCGCCACGATTAAGTGTTAAATAAAATATGGCCTGCTGCGGGGATTGATCACGGAGAAATGTGGGACAGAGGAAGGTGATTCTTCAAGAGCGGAGTGCGTAGCTGTGAAAGACCCCCACAGGGCTTGTGTCTGCCTGCTCTGCAGTACTTATTACGACATCATCATTGGTCCTTGTCAAGCAAACTCAATTACACGCAATCTTCTGGTGCTTTGATATAAGCGTGATTGTGTTGTGTGTGGGTCGCTGCGTGCAGTTGGATTCAATATAGAGATACAGATATGTTGCGCGGCGCGAGAGTATTTCTGATGTGTAACTACAAAGTGGTTTTACTCGTCAGCGCTAAAACCAGGGCAGGTTATTGTTGTTATGTGTTGTGGTCACGCTTTCAACCTGACCTCATTACTTCACATGGCGATACGCGTGTATATGAGGTCAGAGGTAGGAAAGGTCCACGCAGGTGATTAGTGTGTGTATTGTGTTGACGAGCGACCCTGTTTTGTCGGTGCGTGTCCACGTGTGTGTGTGCGTGTTTGTGTTGTGACGCCATTACATCATCATCATTACACCCAATGTCTGGGGACCTTACGCTGCAGGGCCGCACTAAACTGTCACATGAGGACCTGCACAAACGTGCAGTACCAGACACGTGCAATGATGAAGGTCACAGAAATGTTTGTTGGTTTGTACGTAGAATTTATTTATAATTAATAAAATAATCATACTTCATTTAATCCCACAAATACTGATCTATGTGGCTTTGAGGTTATTAAATCTTCCAGTTAACTGTGTATAATACTTGCGTATCTGGTTGTTGCACCATAAATATTACAACCATTGGAACAAAAAAATGGGTTTACTTGTTCTTTACAAGAAAATAGGCACTTACTGTCTTTTTAATGGATGGAAATGCATCCACGTGACCACTTCAAGGCCATACGTATACGAGAGGTGGGCGTAGAGCCATCTAATTTAGATTGGAAAAAGGATAGGCACAGGCACTGATGGCATGAGAAACTGAGGAAATGGTCACAGACTCCCCTAGAAACACATGACGAAACGCAAAGGAGAACAATCGAGACTCGGACGTGGCGGGAGTCCCGGGCATTTGTCTCACCAGCCTGTTAAATCCATCAGAACGTTGTCAAGCATCAGGTGGCATTAATTATGGATGCCTTCTGTGATGGCTGGCCTGTTTGTTTAGGTCCCCTGTAAAATTGGATTTTGGATTTGAGGATGAAAGTGTCAGCAAGGTCACACGTGAGTGCTGCTCTTTTTTCCCCCTCCACCCGCGCTCCTCCAATTACAAGGCAGCGCACAAAGAATAATGCTGTGACGGGAAGAAACGGGAGCAACAGTGAGAGAGAGAGACATTACAAGATATTGAATAAAACATAACTGAGAGAAAAAGATGGATGGCGCATTGGAGCATCGTACAACTGTCGGCACGTCAACGCGTCTGAACTCAGCGGTATCCTTACAAGGGTCAACATATAACAGCCATATGTATGAACATGAAAGGAAATTACTGCAATCTTAATAATTTACACCGCTAATTGCTGCTGTGCAGGCCAGGGCAGGCTCCCCCCCCATCCACTCACCCCCCATCCCCCCGGGTAGGTCTCCCTGGACCGGGCAGTCCAGCTCATGCCCCTGTCCAGCACTGGGGACCAGCTGGTCTGAGCAAGCTCTTATAATACCTCCATCATTAGACTTGGGAAATGGAGACAGTTAACGCGGCTGCAGCTGAGACTAAAGCCCCAAGGCCCTGTCTGCAAATTACATTGCTCTCACAAACAACCCCAATGAATAAGGCCACTGCGGAGCGACTTTGGCTTTGGAAAGTGTCCATCTGATGACCAAGTCTCAGCCTCTCTTATCACTGAGTCTCAACCAACAAACTTTTTATTTCCACCAATAGGCTTTGCAATTAAATATATGAGAAAAAAAAAATCTAATTAGTGGCTCACAACAGTTTCTGAGCGAGCCAAATATTTTCACCCACTCGTTTTTTATTTCTGTTTTAGATATGAAATATAAAACTGTTACTCGTTCTACATGTTGCCAAAAACGTAATCCTCCTGTCCACTTTGATTTTCACTCATCTGATTTGGCTTATTTATGTAGAGCCCCAATCTGGTCACTGGCTGTTTGCTGTTGTCTAGACTGATGAGTGTTTGTTTGCAGTTAGGCTTCAGTTATTGATGACAGCAGATGGCGTCCTGTTGTGTTTGATCAGTGTGCACGTGAGAGTGGTCCCTGATCCCCATCACATAGGTGAAGAAAAAAACAACCATGATCCTAATCTTTTTTTTTAAATGTCTGTATGCATCATTTAGTGCTAACTCAGCGGCATGTTCATGTTTTTCTCTCCAACAATGGAAAACAACCCAGGTAGCAGCTAATAAGCTGGTTTCAAACAAATATAATCTGTTACACTGCACAGACTTTAGGAGTAGGATTTTAAAAACTTTGGAGGTGAAGGTGCCCAATGATCCATAAAAGCCAAAAAAAGATGTCACAAAAAATATAACATACTTTTTTTTGCAATATACTGTCTATTAACCTTTTACTCCCTCTAAACATTTGATTTATAAGATGACCTTTTTGCTGTCCCAACCAAAAGGTTGGGAGCTTCTGAAGTGAAAACTAATGGTAAAATAAATCTGGAAGGGGAGCCTTAAAGGTACATCCCATATTTCACTTTCATCCTAAATTCCTAGCTCTTTGCTTTTACATGCTTTTGACTTTTATTTTTTTATTTTACTTACACTATGGTTGAAAAGCAGCAGGGGGTTGATTCCATTTTAATGGGATGTTTTCTATTGACCTGGTCTTGTGTGATTATGCAGCGCAAACACGGTCATTCATATCAATGTCTCACTCTATATCAGAGGTGGTACTGAAGCACAGGACTCTGTGCCTGACAGTGCACCTCTCTGCATTGTCTTTTATAGTTCAGTGTCTTGGCTGAAAGCACAGTTTGTACAGGATGTGTAAGAGTGTGGTAATGACTGACTTTTCAAGATACCTATTGGAAGAGGGCTGCATGAATATAAAATATTATTAATAATAATAACAACAATGATAATAATAATACTAGTGAAGAGTTGCTTGGCAGTGATTGCACTCCAAGCCACCTGAATCTCCACATACTGTATCTCTGAGGGAAGATTACTGTATAAAGACAGTAGAGGAGCAAATCATATAGGGTAGTCTAGCACCATCTTCTGGGCAAACATAGTACGAGTTTTCTGGAAACATACCTGGCTGCAGGGACTCAGCACAGCACCTCCACAAAAAGGAGTGGTTTGAATGGTTTTGCTCTCTTGTGGCGCTGACAGCCCAGAATAGCACAACAGCAGGGTGAATTGTGGGTAGGCGCAGTATTTATGGTTGGGTGTTCCTGCCAACCAGGAATCACATCTCAGCTCCACCCTGTAAAATAAACCACCGCAGCAAAAAAGCCAAATCAATACATGCATTAAGGTAATGTAAAAAAAAAGCTTATAAGAACAGTTTCAATAAACTATTACATTGCACAAATACGATTCACAGTCCATTCATTATCATTTATTATCAAACGTTTAGTGAAAAATGTTGATCTTGAATTAACAAAGTAAATAATACAGTATCAATAGGTTTACATTTTAGTCCATGGACCCTCACTCATGCTCACTAATGTAAATCAAATACAGCTGTGGGCACTGAACGCTCCAGCTGGAAGCTAGTTCTGTTAGATTAATTAGTAACTGGTACAACAGTCTTGTTGAAGTACGGTACATTTCAAATCAAACCACGTCCATGGTTTATTTGGTCAAATATATGTCCTGTACAGGTACAAGTACAAAAATGAAGTAAATATGCGTGACTGTGAAATGGCTTTTTTTTAAAAAAAACAAGAATAAAATGAGACTAACCATTACACATGGTGATGGTGGTTCCTCAGTCTGCTTCAGTGTCACAATCGACTGTTTCCTCTCACTTTTCTTGTGAATCCAGTATGAAACCTCATCTGGGCTCTTTTCACTAATAATCCTCAAGTGGTATTGAAATAAACAGTTGGCTTGAAAGACTTTTTTAAATTCTCCTCTCTGCACAGAAAGGCTGGACTTGTGTATGGAAATTCTTGGAGCAGCTGATCGCGGATTTGAACAGTATCTGACTGCACAGCATCAGTTTGTATTAATCTGCTGCTGTTTCTATAGGGGGGGTTTGTGAGTGTGTTGAATGCAGGACAGGTTGGTAAAGCTAAAGATAGTAAACTGTTAGCAAGTCAAGAAAATACTGGAGAAATTAGATAATGAAACATTAGAGATATATAGATGTCAGTGCATCTACTGGTCTGTTGATGCACTATATCAAATCAGGCCCATGGAAGATCAGTCAATGAATTCCACTCCAGTGTATACATATATATACACACACAGACACACACACACACACACACAGACACACACAGACACACAGGTTCACTACTCAGACAGTGGAGGTATTACTCAATTAATCATTTACTGTTTTAAGGCTGCAGTCAAAGACCAGATTCATGCTGCGCATTTGTCCTCCCTAGTGTTTTCTCTTCCGATGTTTCAAGTTTCCTAAAAAAAAAAAAAAAGCGTGTGCACGCTATTACAGAGCTCTCCTTTTTAATTAGCGGGAAGGTCAGGAATGTCAAAATGAAGCAAAGTAAACACAAGCCTCAGGTTTAAATGAGTGTCCACAGTACAGTAAGACCCGAGACAACCTCAGGTGTAATGAGATCTGCTTGCCGTGAAAAGCTATTTCCACTCAAGATTTGATAGGCTGAGAGAAATGAGAAGATGGTTTTGTTTTGACCCCTTGTACGTTAAGTGCTACTATCATTCAACCTTGACATCTGAGACCACTTTTTTAAAAATGTATCCCCCTTTTTTTAAAATGTAGATTTGGTTGACACGGGGGCAACACAGTGCTGCATCACGAGTGAATTAGCAACGATGCAATAAACATCACATATATATTTTTCTTCCAATTCAATCTAATCATCCGTTTTTTCATCTTTTTATGGGGCTTCTGATATTATCCATCTATCAAATGCACAGCAAATATGTGACCTCGTCAAACATGAATCTACAGTACATGCAAAACTGCTACATCGCTCCCTTAAAACAAATGAGACTAAACAGATCCACTAAAATGCCAGGTTAAATTCTCATTAAGAAACACATAAGTCTATTCATTTGGGTCACTCTTGCCGTGGGACGGATGTTGGACTGGTGCTACCTTGAGATGGAGCTGGCATGTGACTGGATAGAGGAAGTAGTGGCATCACTTTGCTGTGAGAAACCACTATGGGAAGACTCCAGGCTGGTCATGGATCCCCTAGAAATAACACAATAGAAATACTCAGTGTCAGACGTTACTCAACCCCATGAAATACTATAAACACGTATAACATAAGTACAGTAAAGCATACACAACAGAAAGTACATATCTAGCAACGTCTGCAAAAACTTGAATTGATTCAATAAAATACCACTGCACCAACTTTACAACAACCCACACAAAAACATTGCAGTCCATATAAAAGACAGCTCTAGCAACGCACAAAGAAAAGATGACACAACCAAAGGAAAAGGCTCTGACCTGACGTCATGGGAGGCCAGCACCTCGGTGTAGTACAAGATCTTACACTTGTGGGTGGAGACCTGCAGCGAGGCCAGCATATCATCCACGCGAGACAGGCTGGAGGCGGTGCAGGCTGGCGAGCTGTGGAAGCGCCACTGGAGGATGTAGAAGCCTGGCCAGCGTGTGATGTGGGAGCCCTGTTTGATCAGTTTGATTAGATTCAGATTAATTTGCGCCTGCAATGATGATGAGGAGGAATGACTGCTTTGATGTGACAGAGGAAGAAGCCGACATCTTTCATCACACCTGTACACTCGACCCCTCACTGCAAGTGAGGGCCGTCTCCACCATGCTGTAATCCTGGCCCAGCACCCAGCTCTTGTCTATCAGCTGGGCATTGACAGCCCCGAGGGATGTGAGGCCGTGTGGTTGCAGGCTCCTCTTAGAATGGTAGATGCTGAAAATCACATCTCCTTTGGACACATCAAAGTCCCAGGTGATTACTGAGGAGGCCTCTGTGATCTCAATCATCATCTGCAGGAGGAGGGAGTGAGATAAGATGAGCCTTCATTTGTCTCACAGTGGAGAAAATAAGTTGTTCTTTTATTTAGATAAGAGAAGAGTAAGAAGATAAAAAACAAAGAACAGCAGGCAGCATGGCATTCATCATGTTTTTCTCTCGCTACAAGGCTGGAATGTCAGCTTTCTCCAGCTGGTGGCACCAGATTCCAAAATATAAAAATCCAGCTTGCAGAGAAAATGGATTTGAAGAGAAATTATTTCTTTATTCAGCCCTGACACAAAAAAAGATAACGTCTTTGATACATGTGGATCAGGGCGTTGATTTAAAAGGCTGTACCTCAAACGGGGCGCCCTTGAAGATACTGGCGCTCTTATAGATGGAGTCAGTCAACAGGCGGTTTTCCTCACTCTCCAGTTCCTCTGCTGTCCTGTACAGAGATTTGGGGACCAGGCCACCCTCAGGGATGTCACACTGGAGAACAGGCGTTCAAAAAACATACAGACAGCTCCCATTATGCTATGTTCAAATCTGTAAAGATGTCTGATTGCAAATTAGCCCCATGAGATTTTCAGTAGCCTACAGCAAATCTGAGGACACCTATTGTAAGAAAGGTAGTAACTTCACACAGCTGCTGCAGATTAATTTTACAGGCCTTATTTCTAGTGATGGGTTACGATTACTGAATTTTGTGGCTTTGTAACATACTGAATACTGAAATATCCAATCATGAGCAATTATTTCACTGTGTGCTGCTTTTCCCCCATATGCTGAGGAAAACATTCTACCATACAATCTCCTCCCAAGAAGTCAGGGATGATCTCTCTGTCAATGTAGTCAACCAAGCCTCCTGGACCCTGGTAGTCATTTCCAGCGTAAACAAGAAACTTCTTACGAGTGTTCTCATCGATCAAGGGGCTGACCTGTAAATATGACGATATCTGCGTTAAAAAATAAAAACACTGGCAAAAGAGTTATTGGTTTCAGATGAGTTGATGAAAGTTGGCGTGCATGTTCACTCTGGGCAAACTGTGTGTGTGTGGCAAATGAGAACAAAGCCACCATCAGCCTCCATCTGGAGAAGAGAATCACTAATTTAACACTATTACACTTAATTCACATTTACCCATTCATTATTCAGCAGACTTTAATTTCCTTAATAGACGCGTAAGTGCTGGAATCCCGCTGTTTTGTTGGATTAAGATTTTAAATAATTTATTCAGCTATAACATGATGGGGACAGAAAGCTGCTAACAGCAGAAGATTAATGCAAACAGATTAGATGCATGTTTATTTGTACACCTTTCCTTACAACATTATAGTGTGACTCAGTAGTTGGCTGATGATTTTGGTGCTAATGCGTATACTTATCTTTACATTTTTTGCTGACTGCAATCATCACCCTACACCTTTGTACAAGTGCATATTGCATAGGCAATGATCCAATTTACCTCCATAAGAATCAATAAAGTCTCCTCATTGCACTATAAGCTATAATCATTTGATATGACGATATTAGTTTTCTCTGTTCCTCCTTCTCAGTTCCATTGTTTTTAAATTGCTCATATAGCCTACATAACTGCACCCGCTGCTTTAGACTTCCTATTAAAGAGGTTATCCAGAAGATGGCAACATCTATGTCTATAAAAAACTTCCTGCAGTCTTACATGTTGAAGTAATTCACTACAACTACAATAAAGGCTGCAGATCAAATATAAAGATTATATCATCTCACCAGGGTCCAGAGCACAGGAAAAACTCGAGGTGCCCTCAGTATGAGGAGACGTCCCAGAGTCTCAGGGTAGTTGGCTTTCACTACCTCAATAATTCTCAGCAGAGCCTTAATGCCTGGTCTCCACAGGTGACGCATGGTAAGACCCTCCAGATCCACCAGGCAGGTCCAGCAGCTGACCGACATGTGAACATACACATTGCATTACTATCAAAAATAGGTTTAGCAATTAACTAATGAAACGTCTTTATTATTATAAATGATTAGGCACCTTATAGGTCGCCCGAAAATGCTTGTGTTTTCTTCACAACGCCTCAGTCCCTCCTCATCGATGGACAGGACCTAGCACACAATCATAATGTAGAGGTATCAATACAAACGAAAGCATAAATGAAAATGACTGTGTTTATGTTTACGCTATGTTAGTTTATGGTATGATTATTTCATTGTCCTGTATTGTAGTATGAGGTTATGGACGTTTATATTGATTTTACCTTATATTTCACCTTAAACAGTAGTTAATCTTGCCTTAATTGGTGTCCTTTTATTCAGCACAACCTCACAAGTCTGACTCTATTACTTTTGACAAAATATGCGTATAATAATATAATATACGCACCGGTGCGCAAGCCACGGCCACAGGGTGGCACCCGGTGGAGAAGCATTAAATCTTTGTGTACTGTTTATTTCACCTTTTGTAAAAGAACCTCTTCCCCCAAGGCTCGTACCAGACCCTTAGTGTCCATTTGTCCAAGACGCAGGATATACAGAGGGCGTCCATCTAAACATACATCACAGAGAAACATGAACATGAATCATTTGGAACACACACACACGCACGCACGCACACACATTCAAACATGGGAGCTCTGACAGATGGTGCTCAGACTGTTCAGTCAATAATTAACCGCTCATTTCAACTCATGTGACAGACAGAAAACTAAATCTTTCTGCCTCTTGACATTCACCTGTACATATGAATATTCACTGTATACAAGCACACTAACAGTGATTAGTTAAATGAAGTGATAATGGGATTGTGTGAGGATAAAATAGCTCAGTATTGCTCGCTCAGTACCTCTGTCATGGTGGTGCCAGCCTCCAGTGTAATATTCCTGAAGCAGCTGAGGCTGCCCCCAGGTGTCTAACAGGAGGTCCACCTGATGCTGCCTCCTCCAGGTCAGAGACTGGCACAGAAGCTCCCTGGACTTGTCCAGGTTGAAATCTCTGGCTCTCAGGAAACGCAGCACATGCTGATCCTTTGGAATCTGTACAAACCAAACATGAGCTAAAATTACAACTCAAAAACACTGTGAAAAATGCAAATAAACTTCCCTTGATATTTCAGCAGACTGATCCATATTTCTGTCTAAAATATTTCTGTGAAAAAACAACTTTTGTTTGGTTACAGGAACTGAGCCTTGGTCAGGTTAAGTCCTGGAAATAATTGTGCATTTTACATTTTACTGATTGTTTTTGGATTTCAGTCAACTGTATTTATGTGACCTTGCCCTTGTGGGTTTCCTGGAGCCACTGGCGCAGTCGAATTAGACAGCTCTCCTGCAGAGGCGTTAAATCACCTAGGTAACGTCTGATGTAGTCAGCATCCAACTTGTCTATGGGCAAAAAAATAGTGTAGTGCAGTGTATCACATATTTGATGCTTCATTTGAACTGATTTTCAATAGGACCTTCTTAAGCAATGGAAGGAAGAGAAAGTTGCTGCCAGACCATAACCAGTGTGTAACCTTTGATGTAAGACCACTGACCTTCATGAGAGCCGGACAGTGGCTCTGTGGGACAGGGAGGGTCTTTGCTGGGGAGTCCTTCCGTGGCACTGATTACTGGGATGTCTTTGGGAATGGAGTCTGGTGGCAGCTGGAGACCGGCCCCAGAAATGCCAGGGCCAACAGGGGGGCTCCAGCGAGGTATGTAGGTCACTCCTTCTTGCTCCAACTCTCTGAGGCAGTGCTCAATAATTTCTTTACCCTACAACACAGGCAGGAGATAAGATCAGCACCTCAACAATAAACAAATACCAACAGCACGTACCTGAATTCGATGCTGCAAACCTTTTTAATGTTGGCAGCATACTGTTTCATAGCTATCTTCTCTGCTGTGCTCTCAAAGCCAAAAAAGGACTTGACATCCAGACTGGCTGCCTGTTCAAAGCATGTCCACTCCTCATTCTCTGGATGGACCTGTGGAAAACAAGTGAAAATGCACCATGGTTGTTGAGCCATTTACCTCAAAGTTATTTAAGGAGTTTGCAAGATAGGGTACATATTTCATAATTATGTTGATTTTAAAATCACTGTTATGTTATGCACAGCAGTAAATTATATTACAGGGGAGGCACATGATTAGCAAAGGTTTTGTCAAAATCTGTGACCTCTGTTTTACAAATAATAAACACATACAATAATGTAAAAATAAATCTCATTAAGGCCGTTCTCCCGTGCATCTTCTTATAATGTTTGGGTTAGAGACTCACAGTGTATTTGCATCTCTCCCAGACGATGACTCTGTTGGAAAACGTCTCGTTGTGGACTTCGATATGGAGCGTCCTGTCTCTGCGGTTCAGGGTGTTTTTTTGGATAAAGAACAGGTAGTCCACACCTGCAATCTACATTCAAAAAAAGGTTATTTCAAATGAATCATCAAGTCTCATTATAGTCCCTACTTTTATTACGTCATGACCTTTGCTGTAAGAGGTCAGAGGAGACGTACCCTTTTAATGATTCGCGGCGCATCGACGTCGATTGTGCATCGCCGCTCGATCACGAGCGTAGAGCCGTCCTCACTTTGCTTCTCACTCATTATCTCACTGCCTACAAACACTGGGATCAAAGGGCTCTTGGGGAATCTCTTATCGTAGGCCTGAGGATAAGAAATACATTAAATGAGATAGACATTTACAAACGAAGATCCGCAAGCAGAGTTTTAATGCGGTTGGCTCTGTTCATTATGGCTCTCACAGGTTTTTGATTTGTTCTGCCCATTATGAGCAGGATGGGCAGGAAAGCTGCCTTTAATGGACTCATTACAACAAGGTCGTTTGTATCTGCTCTAAGTGTAAACTATAATGAGTGCCGAAGTCCAAATGAATCATAGCTCTACCACACACATTTTCTGTATCAGGTTAGGGTGTGTTCAATGGTTAGTAGCTTTCACTGTTCATATAAATACATTTATCAATTATCATTTGATGCTCTGTGCACAACATCTTCCTTAGACAGTGATCGCTTAATGTCTATCATACACAGCCACGCATAAGGTTTGACCATCTGTCGAAGGAAGGAAGGAAGTTTCACCAGAACTCACCTGTCAATATTGACAGATTCGCTGCAAAGGCGTTTCAGGATATGGAAAAAAGAGTCATGAGTGTGTGTGTAACTAGCAGAACTGACGCTTCAGCTCATAAACTATGTGCACTAACACTGTGCAGCAAAAACACTATTTTACATGGACTGCAGACAAATTGAAATCTTTATCCTGAGTTTGTTATGTCAAACATCGAACTTTTCCAAAGTCAAGTATCTTCAACAGTTCCCACTATTTTAAACCATCATAAATCACATTAACAAGCAAATACGGACTTGCTAACTATGGCTGCAAGGAACAATCAATATTTGTTTTATTTCCACAGGTGGTATTGATCAAATCCAATTCCAAGAGTATCAGTTATGCACCAGTAGACAAGTGTATCTGCATGAAAAGTAACTTATTGCTTTTCTATCTCAGCCAGGACCATCATTAAGACGCGTCCTGAAAGAGGACACAATGACGTCCCTGGTTAAACATTCAGCAATATTCAGCATAGAGATTAGAGCTGTTAGCTGTGGTAATGACTGGATCAGCAGAGGGACTAATGAGAAAGCTTAAAGATAAATGTAGCTGTGCGTAGCTGTTAACTTGGACTATGTGCTAAAGGGGTTTTTGATGACAGAGCAAAATGCCAGTGCAGCATCGTGGTCTTTATAACCTCATTCTGAGGGTATTGCATAAGTCTTTGGTTTAATATGTAACAGCACAGAGCAGGAAACAGCAGCATTAGACTGTAGAAATGGGTGAAAGCTGTTTGCTTAACATGGAAATCCAAAGTGTTTGTTTGGTTGTGGGTTGATTACTATTATTATATTCTAAGACATAATATGCTAACTTTATGTTTGGAAACTGGCATTTGGATTTCCCAAGACTGGCTCTCAAACACAGCTGCAATAAAATGAAAATCTTAATGTGGCCACTTCTTATCTCAAAGTGTCGTGATTTAAGGGAAATTCTGTCAGCTGTCTAAAGCAACAAGTGAACTGAGTGTGAAAAAAATGATGTTAACCTGAAGATTCAAATACATCACATTACAAAGACCAGAACACTTGTAGACAATATATCTAGCACGCCTGATCACTTTGCATCATACGTTGGCAAGCGTTTCAAAAAAATTCATAAACATAAACATCTCAGCCATATAAAATCATCTGTCTGGCAGTGAATCAAGGCTGGATCAAGAGGAAACGTCTGTTTGGTGCTTCTGTGAAGAAAAGGTTTCTCATCACTTGCAGCCCTGCAGATGATTCTTTTACACCAACGCACTAGGAGAGAGTTTCTCTCTATACTCTGTCCAGTCACTCATCACACGGCATTTATGACAAGTGAAAGCACATTGAGTAGGAGGCAGACGGCCCTGGGTTTTCTCAGAGTGTATAGTCTTCTGTATACTGCCACAGCCGAGCCCTGGGATCCAGTGAAAACTACTTTTTTCTCCAAATGTTTACTTTTTCCCCCATTAAAGCAAGTGAGAATATATTTTTGAGGTGAGCAGGAGTCAATGTTACAGCAGCTGCAATGCAACACAGTTATGTAAAATCCTGCAGGGTATATCCAGTCTTATCACCTGACTCATGTCATGTCTAATGATGTAGGAGATGACAGGCATATACTGTAGCACCACAGTACTCACCGCCATGATTAACTCAAACGGATGTTTGTACACCCAGACAGGGGAATGGTACTCCTGCACCATGGCTGAGCCTTATTCACCGGAAACCCCAGTCAGAATGCTGCAGACAGGAAAACATGACACTCTAATGTTCCAAAAAAAGGAGCAGTGACGTTCACGTGAGCATAATTAAGGTTGACCCGTGGTTAAATTGATGTGAGCACAGGTGAAGGCGATAACTGTGACGTCATTAAATAACGTCAGGTGCTCTTTCATCGTAACAAAGTAAAAAAATAAATAAATAAACACACACAGGAACAAATATCAAGAAATAAAAGTCTCACACTAGTTACCTATTGTGTTACTGTATTAAGGCGTCTCGTGTCCTCCATGTCTGTCAGCTGCCGGTGTCTCATCCTGTCTGTCTGTCCGTTTGTCCGGTAACTCCGCCTCCGTGACACAAACCGGAAGTTTGCGTTCACTCTTAAAAACAAAACAAAAACAAAAGCAGGAAAATGACGCCGCCAAAAGATAAAATACTTCTTAGGTATAATTATGATATCTGATATATTTTTTAGAAGAATTATATTTATTAACTGTACAAAACTCTAATCGCCTAAAGTCTTACTGCAGTCAGGCCTGAGGGAGGCGCAGTGACTGAGGCGACAGCAGAGAGAATTCAACAGTTTGAAACGGATCAGGATACTACGGGATACTTCAAACTAAATGGGAAAGTTATGAAGTTTGCATGAGATGTATGCTAATGTTATTTGGACAGTACAGTCATTAATGGAGGGTGTTACAGTACTGTCAGTCACAGAGAGCTCCAAGACCCTGGCTAATATATCTATTGTTATATTTTCACTTATTTTCCCAACAGCACATATTGACCATCAGCAGTAATATATTTCAAATAGAGCTGCAACTATTCAGCTGAATAATCAACATAATTTTAAATGAAAATTCTGCTTGTGGAATTTGGATTCAGTGTCCTTCATGGAGCTGTTTCTGTCAGGTGAAGGTCACAGTTTGATTTATATTCAAACCCTGTCTCCGTTGTTACTCTGGAGACAGCGACCACCAAATTGGTGGCTTTGTGTGTTTGTGTGTGTGTATTTTTTCATGAATATTTTTCATTCCTGTGCAACTTTTTTGGCCTTGCTGATTCACAGAACCATGTTGTTACCATTGCTTATATTTTCTCGCAAAATAAATTCACAAATGATTTTGACTACTCAACAACGACTGACTGCATTGCCAAAATAGCTGTGCCACCTTTATTGATCTGGGAACATGAACATGATGTATCGAGCCATTTGCTGTCTCTTTGCTGCATCACATCAGCTGTTCCGGGCTGATACAGCTGGTCTCACAGTGAAACCAGGATGGAGGGTTTCAAAGCTACGGATCTGGCAGCCTGCAAAAGGAACTGGGGTAAAACAGGGGGCATCATAAGAGGGGGAAGTAAAGTTCAGATAAGCTGTTTCTTCGCCCATCAGCCTCAGGCAAAAAGAATAATGTTATCATGAAGCTGCGCTCAGCAAATGCATCCACACTGTTGTTTCAGCCAAAACAATGCCACCTTTGTGTAACTGCACAGTCATTCTGGTCAGGCACAGAAAATACTATAAGTGATAATCGATTTGGTTTATTTCTCATTAAGGCTTTGCTTTGTTTTGGTCATTAAACCTCTGTAAAGTTGTGATATTGATGGTCAAGCAAAATCAATTCAAACCATCTCAAGTACATAAAGATCATTCAGATACAACATAATGAACTGACTATATACAGTAGAATAAAATTATGGATCATTCTCTGCATTTGCAACATTTCTTTTTTTCCCGAGTGGAGTTTTTGGTTGTTTTTACTGAGGGTAAAAGGTTGTGATGGAAATTTGATTTAATACTCTAATATTGTTTAGGGACTAAAAAAAAAAACATCCCTGACTCTTACGTCAACAGTATTTTACTTTGAAATTCATATTCTGCCTTATCTCACTGCTTACTCTCTCTGCAGCTTCCAAAAGCCTGAAAATGTGAAAAACCCAGCGATGAGGTCGAAGTAACTGTCTGCCGAGGTCAGACACAGGGATGTGTGGTTGGTTCCCAAGAGCAAGAGGAAGAAGTGTGGAACGACCACAGCTCTTCCTCGAGCCAGTCGTTTGACAAAAGTGAGCAGATGGGGAAAGAGGAATCGTGTACGAGAGGTGCCCAAGATCCAGACTGTCACTCTGGCTGTAATTCAGAGATCTTTTCCAGAAGTAAGAGAAATTTCCTTCAACTGTCACGACAAATATTTAGCCAGGAGCACACATTCCCCAGTGTAAGGTCCTTTATCTTCAGTAATGAACAGTTGATCTGTAGATATGCCAGCTGGTCACATGAGACACCACATGCTTAGTGCAATGGCATAAAGGTCAAACTGCAAAGAGCAAGCAAGCGTGGGCAGTTTATTAGTGACGCAGCTCCGGCAAGCTCCTCAGAGAGCCCAGTTTTATTTGAGTGGGGATATTGTAGGTTAGAGAGGATGGCAGAGGCAGAAATGTAAATATCATTAGCATAATTAATGATCTGACAGTTTTTATTTTTTATTATTATTTTCACTCTTGCCCACAGGGGGGTGTTGTTCAGTTACTGTCCACTTGAGGTCCTCAGCCCTTTACCAATAATTGCAAGATGAAAAATGATCAACAGTACATTTTGATGCGATTTGTGGACATTAAATGATGTGAAAGGTGATTTAATAAAATAAAATAATGGTCATAATGTAAACTCATGAAAAAAATACATTTCACCATGATGCTCTTTGTAATGTAGCTCATGTGTTTAGGTGCTGGAGGACAGATTCTTTCCTGCAGGTGGGAGTCAGCGCCCTGTCAGATCCAGCTGACACAGCACACTAAAACATCTTCTCTTGGGCTTCATCAGGAAGAAACGTCTGCAGACTTCTAAATCTTAAAAATGAAGGCACCGTCAGATCTTCTGTGAAGAGCCAAGTAGTGGACGCAATGAGTTTCACTGAAAGCTCAGACTTCTGGGTCCCAGCTGAGGTAAAGCAATGTCTGCCCATAAACTATAGCTCAAAATAAATAAAGCAAAGTACAGGAATGTGCTGACTGATGTGTAATTGCAGGAATATCTGGCCTGTGAAATTGCACAAGGTTTGTCAACCAGGAAGTATGTACAGTTGGAAAAAAAAGATGCTATAGTAGTGTATAGTGTGAGCTTGAACACAGCAGCAGATTATGCATGTACAGAATCTGCCTGTTAGTTTTGAATGCGTTCTATATAAGCTACCTGAAAGTCAAGGATTTTTTATCATTAGGTAGGCTATCTGAAAGGTGCAATATAAATTTAATGTCTGAGATACTCTGCGCTGTGATTTCTTTTTTTTAAATTTCTTTCTTAGCATTAAAATGACACCCCACCCACACAACCACCCACCCGTCTCCTCCACCCCCACACACAAAGCCTGTGTATTGGCACCGGGGCTTTATGCTCAGTTGAATAATGAATCCAATCTTTAAGCTTTCTGCTGAGAAAAAAAAACAGAGCAAGCACACAGACGCACACAAACAAGAGGCGAGTGTGGGGGCTCGGCTGATAAACATAGATCATTGTTTTGTCCTAATTAAGACCAGACATGGTGTAGAGTCATGTCAGTGTTCAATCAAAATGTACACAATTAGGAGTTGAGCTGGACTGAGCAGCACGGATGTATATAGCATTAATTGGTGCAATAAGGATGTTTATAGTTTTGACATTCGTCAGAAATATCAAAGGTTCTGTGGTGAGGTACTCACCACAGGGGCTGTGTACCCATCTTAGTGAATGCAGCATGACTGCTGCCTCTTGTTGACACAAGAGTGTCAAATATCCAGCTCTCTACACATCAGCATTGGTCACAGTGGGGAATAACCGTGGCAACACACACACACACAGAGGCTAATGAAATACATCCCAGCCACTATAACCCCCCTTCTAGTACATGCCCAAAGCTAGAATTTGTGTAATTTATGAGATCCCACGCCTCTCGTCCAAAAAAGATTTTAGTATTGAATACTACTGCACATCAAGCAGACCCCCCCCCCCCCCCCCCAAAAAATCGCCATCTAAAAAGACCCCCCCCCCTCCCCCCCAAAAAATCGCCATCTAAAATAAATACAAGACAGAAAATCATGTTATGGCCCAGGAGTGGGCTAAAATATTTACATCTGAGGGCAATATACTCCAATAATGAATTCAACAGGATATGGAGAAACTGCACAAGATGAGATCCGGGGGAACAACATGACAAATGTTTCTTCCTACACCATCCTCAGAATCAGTCATTGTGATATACGTTGCCTTTGCCCTTTCAGATTTAAATGAGGAAGATAGTGCGGCGAACTGGCAAGTGTGGAAACTCTCCCAGGAGATTTCAAAAAGAGATAATCATGACTGCATTAGTTATCCTGCCTTCACCCTGTAGCTTTGTCCCAAAGGAGAGAACAAATTCTCAACTGTCTGTGAGGTTAATGGAGATTTCAGGAAATGCCACGTCAGCACGTCGTATTTATTAAAAGGGGTTTGCGTTCAGTGAAGCCCTGGTCCCACCCAAAATAAGATAAATTTGCACCTCAGCACATCACTAATCCCCAAGCTGGATTTTTTTGTTTGTTTAATTTGCGCAATAACCCAAGTGTTAAAGCAACTTGCAGTTTTACGGGGGATTATGTGGCAGACTGTGGCTGTGCTTCGTCTTGTCGTGACCATGAGGTTGACAGACGTCCAGAAGAGACTCCATAAAATCACAGTGCAGCATCAACCACAGACAGTTTAGCTGTTTAGCTTTTTTTTGTTGTTGTTGTTATCCACAGCTTCACACTATATCCAGAGAACTGATGTGAGAGCATGCAGTTAAATGAAATAAAACAATAGTTTCATTTATATGTCTTCACTAAACATGAACGTTTTCATCGTTTCATGGGGGAGGGGTGGGGCAGGTGTGATTTACATAACTACCATTCACTTTTACTCAATGATCTATTTCTTTTGTAGTTAGACAGGGGTTTTTATTTCCCTTCTAGTGACTGAAGCTTGTGAAAAGCAAACCAGCAGCTGGTCCGCCTGTGCACGACGACGGGATTATAAACAGAGAGATGTGACAGTAACACGCTACTTATTTGTTCGCTCTGATGTCAGACACTGAACACTGACTGGTACAACTGCCTGTTTTTAAACACACAGTCCCACTCGTGTCCCACCCCCACCCCGCACTTCATTTTAGTGTCACTTTATCTTCCAACAAGAATAATTACGAGGCCATTATGTAGATCTAACAGCTCAGGAAACAATTTTCTGTAATTACATTGTCAACCTGTATGAAATGACTCGCTTGTGCGTGCCGCTTAAGTGACTGGAATAAGTAACTCCTGCAGCTCCTTTAATTGGATTTCTCAAAATGGCTGCAGAACCCCTGCATATCATCTCCGAGATAACCAGCGAGACAATTATTTCTCTCGAAGAAATAATTGGTACTGACAGAGAGCGGTCCGTGAACGTTCTGTTTCTGCTTTCCATTACACAACCCTTGACTGAGTCATGAATTAAACCGGCAGCAACAACCAGGAAGTCAGGGGAATTGATTAGTCGTGCTGAATCATTTATCAGACATCATCTTTTGCCTGCTAAGTGCGAGCTGCGGTGCTCGTCTGAAGTGTTTCAGAGCATCTTTAATCATGGGTAAACATCTTAATGATGTGACACACAGGATGTGAGCGTTGGCACGGGGCCATTTGACACGTACGGGGGCCTCATCTGTGGCGGAGCCCATGCGATGGGAAGCCAGGCAAAGATCAAGGGTCAAAGATGATGTGGCGATACCGTTTAATGGACTCTATATGATACGCACCACTTAATGTTGGTTACAGCCACTGTTTACATTCATCTCCCTCTTTTACTATGACACACATACGCAGCTATATTCAGTCTTCCATCTCCCGCTCTTCCTCATCCCCCCTCACCTCCTGCGTCTGTCCCGTGGTCCACTAAATAACTCATGAGAACATGCAGGCTGTACTACTGGCTGTAAAACCGCATGATACCTTTGATCTCTCCACAAACTTTTACATCAAGGTCTGAACAACGCTGATCCAAGAAAACATGTTTTTCTGTGATTCGCGTTTTAGAGCGCCGGCCTTTTACCATATATCCTTCTTGTGGCGTTTGCAGAAGATCTTTGAAGAAGCCCTAATCAAAAACTGTCCACACGCTGCTTCGACACGCCTTCCCCCCATCTCTCACACTTCACTCTTCTTAACTCGGCCTCGGCTCCATCAGCTTTGGTTCTGGCCGCTTTTCGATTTGTGTTGCTTATTTCCAAATGATTTCTTTTCTCTGCAGGACGTTGTGTCTTTCCCCACGTCCACTCCCCTGCGTCCAATTCTTCTCACGCCTTCTCAGTCACTTTTCCTCTTCCTGCCTGACAGTCCACTCAGACAACCGGATCACCAGTGGAGACACACTGCCTATATGGGATGAGGATCTCTAACTCTCATTCCCCTTCCTTCACTCATGTCGCCTCCCTCGTCCTCTGAGTCTACTTTGTCTGCACTGACTCTCACCAAGCCTCCCAGTTCTACCTGTGAGACACCACAGTCAAATCTTCCATCTTTTATACACAGGAGGCTGTGGGGGATCGGTCCCTGTATGTCCATCAGACTCAGCTCTATAGGTTCTGTGCTGGAGTGTCCTTTGCAGTGGTGCAGAGGCTGACAGTGAGACAGCTGTGACAGATGCAGGCTGGGAGCCTGGAGCCCGAGCTGCCAGCTGGCACCGTGAGCCGCGGACGGAGATGATTCAGTAACTGAGAGTCAGTGTGGAGAAGCCTCTTGACTTTTCATTACACGTCCACACTGACAGCCAGGACAGAGACTACGAGTGAAATCCATAGAGAGAGGAAAATGTGGTAAAATGTGTGCATTTACAGTAAGAAGGTGGAATGTCATGCAGAATGGCGTACGGGCTGGAGGATGCATCTCTGTCAGCAGGAGAAACTTTTTTTCCCCCTGCACTTGTGTATGCTGTTGAATATTGAGGTAAAGTTCATGTTTTGCATAATTTAATAAAATGGTAAAATATGAAATAGAAATCTAATAGTAATAATAAATAACGTTTCAAGGCTGATTTTGGTTTGATTTCAACGATCACAGCTTATGAAAATCTAAAAATCCACTGTATCAAAAATATTTTAACATCTCTATAGATTTATGAAAAAAAGATATATTCGTCTTTGAAAGTATGTTCATTTATGCAGTCAGTATTTGGCCAGGGCTCCCTTGGCACAAATTACTGTATCAGGAAAAGATGAGCAGGTTTTCACCTCATTATATCTGAGCTATGAATGAATTCTTTTACACTTGCACAGGCAAATAAAACAAACCTACTGCAACTCAGTTTAGACAGGTTAAATAAGTCTATATATTAAAAGATCACTGAGATTGAATAATATTTCTCCGCAGTTCTTTTGTTTTAACA
This sequence comes from Trinectes maculatus, assembly GCA_016785345.1. Taxonomy (NCBI): domain Eukaryota; kingdom Metazoa; phylum Chordata; class Actinopteri; order Pleuronectiformes; family Achiridae; genus Trinectes; species Trinectes maculatus. The sequence goes on from JAFBJQ010002677.1 coordinate 57,304, forward strand.
GAGCCACTCCGTTAAGTGAAGCCTACGTGAGTGTCTCCACTCTCATAGAGGCTACATCCGATTATTATCAATGTAGATATGATCGATCTACATACAGTCTGCACAAACAAGGAGCAGGGCACACAGTGAAAACAAGTGATGCATTTATCATTGTGGGTGGCAGTGTGAACACAAGGCAGCTCGTCGGCACCCTCTCCCTCATTATAAAGATACATAGAGAGGAAAAGGAGAGCTTATTAGGAGGGACTATCATGATAAACAGAAGTATTCTGTAGTATGGAGAAGTATTCCATAAGTATTCAACCTCCGCTCTCTCGTTTGTAGAGAGATGAGAATTCATTTAAGTGTAAATACAGTCGTGCGGATGTAATGAGAAGTGCTGGGAAAAAGTCGGCGTTAAGGGGAGAGGAGAGGAGGTGAAGAGGATATGGGAGGATATGAGATGCTCCTGGTGAGGAGTCAGGCTGGAGTAATGAGGGTGTGGAGGAAGGTGATTAATCCTAGTCTGTGTGACCTCTCTCTTTGGAGAAGTTGTCCAGCCACACCATGAATCTTACTGTGTCGTGGTCGCTGTCTGATTCATAAGTGGAAATGATAATGCTATCACACTGTTGGGGGGCAGGGGGGCAGCAGCGCCTCGCTCTCAACCTGCTCATACATGCAATCATTCATATACATTTATAAAAGATGATCATGGTGTTGACATCTGTTAATATTCCTCTGACAGAGTGTGAGCCAAACAATGCAATTAAGACAGATGAGGAAAATGCGGTTTCTTAGGTGCCATGTACTGTATAGTAGAATGTGCTGAACCAGCACTTACTGTATATAGGCACTGCAAATATCTAATGACCTACAGTCGAATAATTCAATTGAAAATCACAAGATCATATGTATTGTCAGGCGTTTGGTAATTAAGTCCACTTCAGTTCATATTTGTACCTGGAATCTGCAGCGGTGACTGAGGACACACAGCCCAAGACTGGAGAGGTTGTGGAGACCGCACAAGGTCAAAGGTCACCAGGTTTTTAGGACAAATCCTTTTTTATCTGCAAGAGGCTGAAATACACACACACACACACACACACACACACACACACCCACACACACACACACACACACACACACACACACACACACACACACACACATATATATATAGAACATGACTGAACCAGTTTGAGAAGTGAATAACAGAGGAGAGTTTTTTCCCACTCATATGGCTGAATAGGAATGTGCTTACCTGCTGATCCAGCTATGTGGGTTAAGCCTTGAAGAAATATAATTTGAAAAAACTCTCATGTGTGTATTTTTGTTATTGTCTCAATGGCTTTTGTCCAAGTCCCAAAGAAATTCAAAGCCCCTGTGACAACCACTAAAAACTCCCTCTGGTTCCTCGGCATCAAGAGAAAGTTCAATATTAGCTCAGAGGCTGTGAAGCAGGAGAGAGTGAACTAATCATAATGTGAAATGTTCCGGACAATCAGTCAAAGAGACGCTATCACAGTGGTTAAATGAAAACGGCCAGAGCCTGACTGTCTTTTGAGGACGTCTCATTAAAATCCTCTTATCTGCGGAAAAGGTTTAAGACTCAGCGGAGCAGTGGCTGAAATGATGACGGCATTACAACATCTCTGTGCACACGCCAATGTCCATCTGTGCAGGTGATTTCAAATAGATAAAGTTAATGAGGGAGAATCTTCAGCTTTTCAGGTTGAGCCGGAGGTTGACAGGATAAAACCCCTCAAAAATAACGGTAATATGTGATTAAGTGAAAAACTAAAAAAAACCAAAAAAAAAAAACCCTAGAGTGTTGATTTAATTTGTCTCTGCTTTTTACTCACGTCATTTTTCTCACTGTCACAAAGAGGGAGATTTTTGTTGAACTGTCCATTAATAGAGGCCAAATTAAACATGAATAACCATTAATCTATAAGCTGTCAAAGAATGCCTTACAACATGTATGCTTCAGAGAGAAGGGGGGAATGCAGTAATCAACCCAAACACTATTGTCATGCTGTATCCAAACACTGCGCTAAAAGCTAATGAGCCGGCACAAACACTGTCTGCATATAAATCACCGACAGAAATAATTGCTCGATTTCCCCACATTTTCCCTTCGTGAGATCATCCATAAAAGATGGATGATGTTTTATTTGAGTTCTACAAATGTGATGCATTGTGATAAACCACCAGAACCTACTGCAAGTAATGGAAACATACTTTTCCACCCCCCCAGTATTTTATTAAACAACACTTAATGTACAAATATATTCATAACAGGACAAAATAGTACATCTCAGCACTGAGAAAATGGTTCTGGGTGCTTCTTTTACAAATACTTTTTCCACTATGATACTTACAGGTTTTTACGCAACACCGGGCAAACACACTTGTGGAATTCAAGCATTAGCAACAGTTTTTTTTCTTTAAATTCAAACCTTTCCTTTTGATTTTCAAGATTTCCTGACTATTCTACATTCTCTTGCAAATGACACATTTCATCGTGACTTCTGTAGTGACCGTGGTCCTGATGCTGCCGTATAAACAGGCAGATTCAAGAATCATGCAGATCCCTGAGAGGATATTACCACTTTACCTACTTTGGCTGCCAAATCCCGGGTCAGAGGTCAGGGAGTGGAGTCAGTGTTTCGGCATTACAGCTTTTTACCACGGACAAATGTGGTCAGAGACGGTCTCCCTGGACAGCCTGGACCTCGTAAAGACTTAGAGAAACGTCTCCATCCACCAATTCCTAATTGGGTCATAGGCAGTCCTTGCAGAGCGCCACCTGGCCTATTCGATAGTCCCTACAGGGGCACAGGCGCCGGTACTTAGCACCAGAGCCGGCGCAGCTGAACAGCAGCGGGTCCTGCTGCAGCCCGCATTCCGCGTGCTCTGCAGAGAAGGCAGGGAAGAGGTGGTTCATCTCCGACTCCAGTCCTTCACATTTGAAATCCAGCCTGGACACAAGCATGGAGAAGAACAACACATTTCACAATGTACATTGTTTTATGCACGTTTAAGGGTCATTACTGTTATTCAACAAATACAACACACTACTATGTTTAATATTAATTTCAGCAAGAGTCCCAGAGGGTACCAGTGATTATTCTGCGAATACATTTTATATTAACAGTACAGTGTTGCCTCTAAGACCTCTCGGGAGAAGGGAAATATTACAGGGAGAAGGTGAGCCAGTGTTTTTCCCTATACTATGTGCTGCTGTGCGATTTTGAATCCAGTGTTGCAAATGAAACATGACATGCAGAGGAAAAGTTTGTTAAATCTATTCTTTGCAGTGTGAGCTCTTCAAGAAGCAACATCTCATTTTTAGGACCGTCCCGACAAGATGCTACATGTCAAAAAGTAATCGACACCGTGAGTGGTGCATCTGGCAGGAGGACAGGTGACGTCTCCAAATGTTCAAATGTGAAATGAGTTGAGATGAGTAATAAATATGGCTAATATGGTTAATTTGCTGTGACTGCAGATCATTAAAAGCAAATAAAATCATTTCAAAATTTAGGTCAAATTAATTTGCCTACTCGTTCATCAAATTATCCAAATGAGGAAACGTCTTACGCGCTGAAGGACTCCTTAATGTTGATGAAGCGATACAGGGCGGGTTCGCAGATTAGTCCCGCACTTTGGCATGCGCTCACACATGACTGGCCCTCCAGCGACGCCAGGAGCCGCAGTGCACTCAGAGGAGGCCAGGATGTGTTGGAGCTGGTGTTGGAGGCCCAGCTTAGGAAGCTGGAGTTGGGTAAGACGATGTAAGGGCTGGGAGGGCTGCCGGGCCAAACACGAGATGAGTCTTCTGGAGGGAACGGAACCTCAGGAGAACAGAAATCCTGCAGGTGCAAAGGTAGATTTACCCATATCTGTTAGACTTGGTGTTATATTGCCAACACTTTGACCCATACTCCACGACAGAGCAATGACAAAGTATTATTCAACTTAGCAATGCAAAACATTTCTGGACTGCTGATACAGGAAATATGACCGTACATGTAAAAATACAACGGTGACCAGTCTTCACACCAATCTTCCTGGAAAATGATTTGAATGCAGTTCTGTCCTCCAATAATAAATAATATTTTGAGGCAAAATTAGGCTGTGGTGAAAGCCCAGATTAGATTCCCCCTCCAGCTGGGGCTATTCATAAGACCCAGGTAATAACATTTCTCTGACATGTCCCTCTAGCCTCCAGACCCATATATTAAACAGGCTCCTCGTGCCTGCAGGCAATAACCAGGCTTCAATCTCTCAATCTCTGCTGCACCTTCAATCTCAAACAGAGAAATTATATCTCCAGCTCCCTTACATGCACATGCACACACAAAGCTCATTAAGAAAATTAGACTGAACAGCAGGAATGAGAGCTTTTAGAACTCTTGTAATAACACCATTGCTGACTGAATAAACATATAAACATATATAACTTTTGAATAATATCTATCTGATATTATTACTATGATTCATTGTGAGAAATGTCAGATTCTTCACACAGGGGCATACAGAAAAAAAAAGAAAAAACATAATGGCAATATGTTATTTGACAGCTTTGGCAGTTGAGAACAGACAGTTTATCATTACGGGTTTGTTTTATTTTGGAACATATTATGTCCTTAATGGAATGAGATGTGCAGGTGATAAAAAATAAAAATAAATGCGGCGTTTTGGGAAAACTTTAAAAAGTCAGTTGTGTGTTTTGAATTAAAATTGCTGCATGTGCCATCTAACGAAACATGTCTGATATTGTAAGGGAGACAGAAGGTAGAAAAATGAGGGTGAGACACTTGAGTGACATGTAAAGTTAGAAATAAAATTGGAAAAATCTGAAACAGAGAAGTTGAAGATTCAGGAATGTGGAATAGAATAAAGGCCAGTGGAGTGTGATTGGGAGTCTGACCTTATACACAGCAGGCAGCCAGTCACAGTCTGTCACGGCACACAGAGTGTGTGTGTGTGTGTGTGTGTGTGTGTGTGTGTGTGTGTGTGTGTGTGTGTGTGTGTGTGTGTGTGTTGTGATTGTTGCAGAGCAGCGCTTCACACTTCTCACTAACGGGCCACGAGCAGACACTACATTATCCAGCACAACCTGATATGTGCAAGAGGATGATGCATCTGTGATTATACATAATGTGTGTAGCATTGTGGAGCACTGTTTATATAAAAAAATAAGTTTCTGTATTAATACATTATACGTGCATCTGGTACCTGCAAAGGTTTTAATAGCTGACCTGTGCATTGACGCAGAGGTGTAAACATTGTGGCCAAGCAACCATGAAATCCCAGAGAGGCACCTCTGAGGTATTTAAAGTATTCTTGTGACCTGTTTTCTCTTTTGGAACAGAATGAATGTACAGCATTAATCTTGAATAGATTTCTAAAAACAGGCACGTGACGCACAGGTTTTAATGTATTCTAGTCTCTGTGAGACTACATGGGGACAATATTGCACACAGATTCAGCTTTTATCTTAGTGCGGCTTGGATTATCGGTTATGTTTCCTCCCCACTCATACTCAGCCTTATTTTGTGTATATACTGTCACGATACATTTTTAAAAAGTGGGTGAGTCCAAAGAAGCAAGTTTACTTGATATAAAAGTATGATGTACCATAACAGAAATGAATAACTTTAGAGGAACTTAAATAAATGCAGCTTCAGGTATTGGGAATATTATGTTAAAGGCAAATTAGCTATGCTCCTCAGCTGCAAACGTAGCTTGGCTACCTCCTCAGCACTAAACAACAGATGTTCACAGCTGGTGAACACTGTGAAGACTTTTGTAGCTTAAGAGACAGATATCTCCCTCAGGTGGAGACCAAACAGCAGTGAGACAGGTAAGACTGTGATTATGTTGCTCCATAGCTGCTGGGTCTAGAAATGTACATCAACATGTTTATGACTTCATCACATTCATTTACATGGTGATTTGATTTCTGCCACCCCCCCCTCAAGAATCCATAAAACATCAGATGATGCAGATTAATATTAATATCAAATTCTTTAAATTGTTTATTGCTTTTGTTTTGAAAGATTAATTACTATCACTATAACTGGTGTACAATTATGCGGAGCTTATTATCACTCCAGTGCTTTAAAAGGTGCCACTTGGTTAAACATCATGTTTAGCATACAGATAAGAAAATGGCATCAAGCTCTGTGCAGCAGTGTATTCATTTTTCTGTATCTATCAATAAATATATTCTTCTTTCAAGCAAGTTTTCAGATACTATTACCTGAAAGCAAAACACATGGAGCTAAATAACTCCTTACTATTATTTCACACCTATATCTATGGCCTATTGCAGGGGTGGGTAAACGTTTTGGCTCAAGGGCCAAATTAGATTTTTAAAATTGACCATTGTTCGGGGCAGACCATTAGATGAGGTGAAAAATGAGCAAGCATAAATTATGAAAATGTGTGAGACTGATTTCCATTTTCCAACTTTTTAATTAATAATAATAATAAAACAACAACATCTCACCATTAATGGAGTTCATGGGGAGGCCCAAGGTCACCTTCTTTTTTGACCACTGCATTAAACTCTCTGGTGTTCATCAGCACATGACAGGTGTGGTTGTGATCCGCCAGTTATGTAAGGAAAAAAAACTACCAATTTAAATATAATACTGGAATGTTGTTGCCGGCCACAGTTTGCCCACCCCTATTGACCTATTGGCCTATTGACACCACTAAACTATTTACCAAACGAACCCGTTAAAAGGCAAAATATACACAAACAATTTACTAATGCATCATAATTAAAAGTGACCTGATGATGTTTGACTAGAAGCAGTTTGAAGACCCACCTGGTTCTGAATGTAGGCGTGAACTCTCTCGAGCATCCCCTCACAGGTGTACTCATAGGGCAGGAACGGCTCTACCTGCCAACACACATGTCCACACAGATGAAGAAACAGTGGGGGGGGGGGGGAATCCACAGGCCACTGTAATTACTGGAACCGAGCACCTGATAGTTAATCAAAGCTGACACATTCATTAGTGTAATTGTGAAAGGCTTATATCATGCCACAAGCCTCACATTAAAATCAATGACCTCATACATCACACACGACAGCTTTGAAAATTGATTTCATTATTTTTAGTGGCGACTATATCAATAAGTCAGCAATGGAGTAAACTGACAGCAGACCAGGGGTCATCCCAAACGGAGTATGCTGACGTTTCAGTGCATTTGAGGTGCTTAAATCAGTTGTGCTGTTCTGATCTGCCATCTACTGTCTGAACATTGATGGCAGAGTGTAGAATAAACACTGAGATCGTTAGCGTCCTCTGCTTTACACAACAGCGTCATGAGAAATGTGAGAAAGACAGCAGAGGAGACCCACTTTCTAGTGGTGCTTAAAAATACATGAAAGTTTATGTCTTAAGAGACGGTTTCATATCAATAACTGGATTTTTAAACCTTTTTATGAAACAAGTAATTATAAAATGTATCAGTGTAAGATAACTGCTGATCAGATCCCCCCATGCGGAATCCCCTCTGAATGTCTCCCATGGTAGCTGAAGTGAGATCTCATTGTTTACCATCAGGCCACAAAAGCATTCAGGCTTTTAAACTGATAAATGGTTCCTTTTAGTGTTGTGTTCCTTTTAGCATCCCCTTATTACTTGATTTCATCTGAGTTTAATGAAATGTATCTGGCACTTCATCAGCTATTCTGCAATGCAGTTTGCCTTTCGGGCATCTTCATATAATAGAATCTGAGAGCGAGGAAGAAAAAAAAAGACGTCTCCATAGATGTTGATTTGAATTCAGCGGTGGGAGACATTTATAAAATGACTGGGCAATTCGTATAGCTAAACCGACTGCGCTCGCTGCGAGGCCACAAAAGTACGCGAGCAACATTTATTATTTCACGTCATTACTGATGGCATAAAATAAAACTCCAGTTATAAGCAGCAAGTGCACAAAAAGGCGCAGCGGCCCAGTGGGCCAGTAAGTAAGTAAGAAAAAAAAATCAAATATAGGTTAGTCGAGAATAATACTCGTGCGTATCACTGACAAAAACAGAAAAAGAAAATAAAGGGTGAGAAGGGGGTGATCCTAATCTGAGAGGTATGTGAACACGTATAAGCAAACTCATTGTCTGATAACTCTAATTATATATATATATATACAGGGGGTCCTCGAGTTACGACGGAGATCCGTTCCTGAGAATGTGTCGTAACCAAATTTCGACGTAAGTCGGAACATACATTCATATGTAAGGTAGATACTAAGTTGTGCCACCAGATGTCGCTATAACACCACTCTAAAATAAGAGTTTACTGTGGTGAATTGCCTTTTGTCCCTCTTGTCCCTCTTGACACACCGTAGGGGTTGATATCGCGAGTGTAATGAGCATTTCCTTTAGATTTCTGACTGGAGAGCCAGCAGGCGCGCTGAGAGACAGAGAGAGCGCTCACCAACTAGTTCCCGTGCAAAGTCTGTACGTATTTACGGGGCAAACCACTTAAGCCGAAACAAGGAAGTTCATGGGAGATGTGTCGTAACCATGAAAACAATGTAAGTCGCGACCGTCGTAACTCGAGGACCCCCTGTGTATATATATATATATAACATAGTGTACTTCACACTGCACTTGTGCCTCATTTATATGCACTTGTCAAGGCCGATGAAAAATGAAGTTATCCAATTCAGTCCAACCTTTCAGGGTGTAACACGCAGTCAGGCCATGTGATTGCTGTTGTTCTTATTCCTCCAAGGCTGCACTTTGAAAGCCTTCGCCATTACCACAGCCGCTGCTTCATTTTACACCTATCAGCAGGGCAGACAGAGTCTATTTAACACACCTGGCAGAGAGAGGCAAACGTGTGTCTTGGCACCACGCGAGCCTGGGCTGTTGTGTTGTTCTGGTGACAGATTGAGCACAGCGTGATCAATTAATTTGATCTGCGGCTGACAGTACCCAGTGACTGCTGCCGCTGGCCTCTGGAAAGCCGCCACATAAACCCAGGTGCGGCCATAGTTTACCAGCCGAGCTGCTCAATGTCTCAGGCAATTAGCAGTGCTGAGAGCAGAGAGGGAGCCAGCTAAGCATTTCACTGTAATGCTGGATGCCATGATTCAGAGCTCTATTAAAAGCTTAGGTCTTCAGAAGTAGGTCACACTGCTCGAAGTATAAATCTAAAGAGTGTGAGAGCCAATAATGCTCTCACCTACGCTATTATGCAGCACTGCAGAGTGCTCTGTGGTAGACTATATATTAGAATATTACTTTGTTGAATGGGTAGTGCTGTGGTTGAATATAGCAAAAAAAAAAATCACATAAACATACATCCATCTTCATGATCTCCCGAATGGTTGCATCAAACTCATCAGTGTTGTTGAAGTCGACCGTGATGACGTGAGGTCTGCCGATGTGCTGCTCTGCGTAGGGATGCTGAGAGGACACCTGGGGGAGCAAATCAAGTCATCAACATAAAGTGGTGTACTGTGTAATATAATTGCATAAATTACATTAAATGACCAGATTCTGTCATAATGTTGTCAGCTGTGACATTATACAGTTCTTTCACTCCCATAAAAACTGCATGGAAGCAGGTTATACGGGAATGAAAAGAACTTAGAACTTTTTTGTGCAAGACAAGTCTTATCTACCTCCCTGGAGGTGGGCTTCCCTCTGAAGAAGTCATGGTTGAGGGAGCTGTGAGGGGGAGTAAACTTGGGCTGCAGGAAGATGCAGCCATTGGCGATGGCCTCTAAAGGAGCAGGACCCTCATATGGAAAGCCAAATCCAATGAAAAGCTGGACCGGAAAAGAAGAAGGAGGAGACCATGTGAAAGAAATTCTTCCAAAGCATAAAAACTAAAATAAAGTACAACTTCCACAAACTCCTAGAGGCGTCAGGATTGTTCCACCTTGGCCTTTCTAAGTAGCTGCTGCAGCTCCTGCTGAGGCAGCAGACCATGGTTCTTGACAAACGCAGGCACCTCTGGTGGACGCTGCGTCTCATAGTACACTGTCCCATGGATCTCCATGTAGCGATGCAGGACGGTCAAGAACTTTTCCTTACCCTTTTGATAAAAGGTAAAAGGTGTCAAACACGCATGGTCCAGTAATTCACTGTTACTAATTTACTGTTTAATGGCCAATATATTAATGTCGGAATTTTTTATTCCCTAACAGAATAGGATCCTTAACAGAATTCTAAAATAAAATAAAAAATGACTAATAGAAACAAATCAAGAATCAACATTAGCGTTGCTTTCCACTGCTGCAGGCAGCTCATGCTGAGTGAAGAAATGAAGATGCCAGAGTCGTAAAGTAAACAGCTGGCATTTGCCTATGTAGCTCATTATGCTAAGTGGCTTCAGCCCAGCACCTGTGAAATGAAAACAGGATTAAATCAATGCATTTGTTGTGTTGCTGACATGTGAAGCTGTTTCACTCAAAGTGATTCTGGGAGAGTTTTATACATTTATTTATTTACACTGCGTCTTCAATGCATTGAGCTTCACTCATTTCAGGCCATTATGTCTTAGACCAAGTAATGTTAGTCCCAAAATCATTTATGGACGTCAAAAAAAAATCTGTGGTATAATTAATTATCATTGTAAGTGAAAACCACTGGAAAGACCACACTTTTATTTTGAAAAGTGGAATATTTTTGTGCAAAAGAAAATTCTAGGAACTCTCCTGGAACTTAGGGGAATTGACAAAGCTATGGTGAAAAGCAGGTGCACTTACTTGAAGCTGCAGGGATTCATCAATGATGCATCAAGGGTTGATGAATACAGGAACACAGTGTGAGAGCAGGAGTATGAATAGGAGGGAGCACAGGGACAGACAGATGTGGAGGACAAAAGAGAGAATGTAACATGACATTTTAGTCTTTCACTGTCCCTCACTGGACTTGATCACATGCGTAATATCAGAACTAACTGGGAGGAAGGCACTGATCTCAGTGACATCATTCATTATCTGGAGAGACCTCCGACACTAAAGGCTTTCAACGTGGCAGTGTTTCAGACGCGCAGAGGTCAAAGTGCAGCTGAAGTTGCCCCGGTAACAAAGCTGCAGACCGATTCTACTGGAGCAAACGTCAGGAAGCAGCAGCAAAATCAAAGTTCCAGAGAATGTGAGAAACCTTTGCCACCAGCTTGGAGGGGAGATTTGCTCTAAGCTAAACCAATTGTTCCTCCACCACCTCCACCTTCAGGAGGGAGCCGCCTGAATGTACAATTTCTAGTGGGTGTTTCACAGCTGAGGAATATTATTTTCAAACGCTCTCCAACCTTTCCTTTATCCTCATTCACCACCTCCTACAGTCTGATACACAATGCACTTACTATAAGGGCACTGCTGTTGCAATTTAATGGAAACGTAAATAACACCATTTCACAGATACGTACAGTAAATGACAATAGGCAGTGTTATGATTCTATTTGTCGCAGGTGTTACTGTGCGATACCGACCTTCCACATGCTGGCCTCTTTACCATACACAACAGCCATATTGTTGACCTTGTTCCTCTGAATGTGCAGTCTCTCCGTCTCATTCAGCTCCTCCGCCACAAAGCCCATAAAAGAGTTGTCTGGCGTGTGCGCTGCCGAGGACAAACAAAGCATTTGCCAGTGCAAGGTTACAAATCCAATTTCGTGTCTGATGAAAACAAAAAAAAAGATTTAAGTGAGGTAGCTGTTGTGGAGACCCACACCGCTGTGTGTGTAGAGAATACACAACAAAGGGATCCTGTTTTGTTGAAATTTTGAAACGTGCATATTGCAAACTTTGTATACAATATTATATGTTTCACAATATTATATGTTTAGAAATCCTAAAAATTGTGACTTTAACGTTGCAGAGGATGATATTGCAAAATTTGCCGGGTTGCATCTGTCTGTGCTAAAGTCAAATATCTATAGTATTCACGTGTGGTTTTAACTGTACAACAACGATGTGGTAAAACTATATCTTCATTTTCCTGCTCTGGCCTCTTTCTGTGCTGCTGTGTCACCGAACACAGATCCATGGATTGCAGCTCCAAAGTGCCACAGCTTTCAGGACACAGCACAGAATAGTAGCACACACACAGGATATGTACCAGAGGGGGGAGCTGTCAGGTGTGAAGGCACACCAGGTAATTTCCAAACCAAAGATTAAAACTGAAAAGTCTCTCACTGTTGTGCTTTGTGATTAGGTGTTTTGGAAGCGGCGTAGGCTGCCTATTGTCACCCAATTAATTGTCGACAATTACCCACCGCTGTTACCCCTGCCCCCACCTTCATCATGTGCAGTGACTCTGCTTGTGTTTGTGTGCTTAAATCCGGTGGCGCTTGGCCACAGTATGTGGCTTTAGGCATCTGTGCAGGCACAGATGTTCTGAAACTCGTTCTGCGGCGTGTTTGTGCCCTGAAGGCTCGTCTGTGACGGCCTGAGGACTTTCTGAGCTCATGCAGATCACAAATATCTGCATAAACACATTAAAACAACTTCTATAATCAGAAATCAGAGACTTCACACAGACTTCTCATTCAATAATTTACCAAGAAGATGTTTGGTCTCCAACTCGGCGAAAGCAAAGTGGAAATCTGTGCTAGTTAAAAAAAAAATAGCAAAGTCCACATACGGAACATGGTCATGAACTGTTGGCCATGAAGGTTCCAGTAGCCCCAGTTTGTTCTGTAGCCATGCAGCGAGGCGTACTCCTCGTGGTTGTATGCAGGCTCAGTGCCAAAGGTGTCAATCACTCGGATGTGGCACCTGGATTAAATAAGAAAAAGGCAGAACTACAATTAGAAAGGTCCCTTTTTTGCTTTCAAATAATGCAACCGCCCAATGAATCAGTGGGAAATAACTTCATTAGCTTCGTTCATTTCACCAAAGATGGAAAATTCATGCAAAATAAGAAGAAATGTGTTTGTTAATAGGCTCATAATAACAACAATATGAATGACAAATATATATAAAACAGAAATGGCTATAATTGTGATTTATGGGAGATCACTGGGTGTTATCGTAGTATCTAGTTGTCAGAGTGGTTTGTAAAGCTGCCAGTGGTGATAGATGTCCAGGGCCCCTGCCAGTCTCCCTTCACTGAGCAGAGCTCGTGTGAGCCCTCAAGGTGAGACGGCTCAGGCTTTAAATCACAGCCTTGTTTCACAGCGATCACAAGGGCCTCTGCAAAAACCGATGATGACACCTCCCAGACTGATCTGAACTCCAGTCAGACACACTGATCAATCAACTCTCTTGCCAGGCGTAAAAGGCTCAATATCTTTCATCACATGGGGAACATTGCACAAGGGGACAGATTTTGATGTTTTTACTCCTTCAATACTAAAACATCGCAAAATATCAATGATAACCAGGCAGCAATGTGTTAAAAAACAGAAAAAAAAAATCCACGGATGTAATGCATTCTGATTACGAGACATTTGATTCTGAAAACAGATTCAAACTATCTACATCAGAGTGGTGAAAAAAACCAATTTAAATTCACAGAGGGGACTAATTTTGCTGATGTACAGTGGAGTTGGAGACCCAGGGCCCAGCAAGCTGCAACGCTTCTGCATGTCAATAAGCCAATAGTGACGTATTTCACCAGAAGGCCAATTACTGATAAGCTTGGTAAACAGAATTGACATTTCATTTGAGAAAGAGAGAGAGCGAGCGAGAGAGAGAGAGGGAGAGAGAGAGAGAGAGAGAGAGAGGAGGACTTACTTGTGCTTCCTCAGTGACAGACCCATGTGCTGCTTCATTTGCTGCAGGCCATGATAGTCTGTGTAGATGAGGTCAAAGGGCAGAGGTCCTGTCAGAGGACAGCTACCTCTTCCTGGTGGGACCCCCAGAAACCTGCAAACGGAGGTTAGGTTGTCATACATGCATGGTGGCCATAATGCCATAGAGGAAATAACACACACACACACACACACACACACACAAAATTAGTGTATAAATGGAAACTTGGAAAAGTGTAATATAGCTCTTTAAGGAAGTATTATTGTATTATTGTACCTGCATGATTTCTTGCAGAGAACTCTGACGTTTGACAGCAGAGATGTTGCCGACATTTCCAACAAGACAAAGCTCACAAATCAACAAAAACATTATCACTTCACCATAATGGCAACAGCCGATCAGGAGAGTAATTGATGTTGATGGATCAGCTACTATGCAGCTTCTCCCATTTCTCTCAAGTGTGTGACTTGTACTCAGGCGTCCTCAAGTGCGACTCGGGGAACCTCAAGTACGACTTAAGGACGCCTGAGTGAGAGCGAGTGCAGATGACAGGGGGAATAAAAGCACCCGACTGCATCGTGAAGCGTCTCGGAGCACATGGCGAGATGCCAGCGCAGCCGTTCAACCAAACAAACCCAGAATTCAGCGTAACCAAGCAGCGATATCTCACACATGGGAGTCAGCCAGTCTGAGTCACATGTGAAAACACACGTTACCTGAGACACGCGTGTGTGTTCATTTAACCACATACCTTTAGCAGACTCTGCCTTTGTCATAACATAACACCATCCAGGCACTGACCACTTATACTGATTGCTTCAGGAATACAACAATAGTGCTGCTCTTCTCTCAAGCAATGATTAGACAGAATAGTAAAGTGAATGTTGGGAGCACAACAAGGATGCTCTGTCTAACGATAAGCCACAACATTATCGTGAACTGGTTTTGATGTTGTTGGCAGATCAGTGATTTTTTTTGTCAAACAATGAAACCATGGAAACAGTGAAACGACACTAAATTTAAAATCACATGTACTGATCTGCTACAACATTATAATGTTCTGGGGGACCAGTGTGTTGTTTTATATTGTTATATTTTTCGACAGTGAAAACACATTAATTTGTGAGACGACCAGTCAGTGCTTCAGTTTACAGTGAGTCAGCCACCTGAAAATAAAAATAAGGCGTAAATAAAACCAGATGACTGCATCCGTCACCAAAAAAACAAACCAAAAAACAAAAACAGTACAATCTTTTTTTTCGGCAATAAAAAAGTACAGAGCAGCTCCGGAGAGCTGTGCTTTCAGCTGGGATCAAGGTATCACTCTGAATGAGGGACACAAAATCAGGTGTGTCTGCTTTCATTGCAAAAGGAAGTGCAGCTCTGAAAAACTTCAGCAGTTATCAAAGCCACAAAACAGCAGAGCAGAGGACGTTTTAGTGGATGTGGATGTGCAGCCCTGTGAAATATTTGGTACACTGAATGCAGTTTAATGCATGTCAAGGTAATCTGACCAAACATGAGCCAGTTATTCCAGTATATATTAACCACAGAGCAGTGGATGCCATCAATACAGACTGCATTAAGGCTTCAAGTGCATTTTATGCACTTTAAATGTCCATGATGTCAGTTAGAAACACTTTAAGATATCACAGTCCAACTCCCACCAAGGGTCAACAATCTGCAAGACCAGTATATTATAAAGTATAGAGTTATAAAGTATCCTAGGTGCATTTAATTTGCTTTCATTTTCACTGCTAGGAAAAAACAAACAAACACCAGTGTAACCCAAGCACACCACTTCTGGTCCACTTACATGTGCATACTTTGTGGTTTGGTTTGTTTTTGTGGTGCAGGACGTCCTGTCTCAATTCACACACTTTGACACGCAAATCACCACAAAGTTATAAACAGTAAAGGGGCTACGAAGACGACACTGTGATTCGAGTGCCTGCAATAGGAAAAACAACAACTATACTAAAAAGGTAAAGTTTTCTTTTTGTGATGAGAGAAGACCTTGTAAAAGGATATTGTCAAAACTCTTGTTTTGCAGCAGCAGTCACAGACCAGTCACCTCAAAATCCCTCTTTCTCTGTGTGTCTGGCACCAAAACACGTCTGTCTCACACAACCTGGATTCTGCACACGCACGCATGTGCACGTGCACACACACACACACAGCTGCAAAACAAGAGACTATCGATCTTCCTCTGGACAGTGAACACGTTTAGAAGCTCTGCAGCCTTTTGGATACAGGTACTGTATAGGGGCCAGTTGCCCACAGTATAAGGGATAATGAGCAGGAGCGTGTCAGCCAGCGGTGCTTTAAGCTGTGGTTTCATCAGTCAAAAGAACACACCCAGGCAATTCAGTCCTTACACAAACAAAGGAGCTTTGTATTTGTGTGCACTATATTGTGCACGGCACACGGCCAGGTAGACACACAGCCCAGTCCTTCCACATTAAGACCCTGATAAAAGGCCAGTGAATTAATTAAGGCAATAAACCATATTCATACAAATTACAAAATGCTTCACAGGAAAACACTGAAATTAACCTTAACCCTCATTTTACTACGACCACGCATATGTGTAAGTGCTGCTTCACTTGCAGTATATACAGTATTGTATGTTTGGAGTATTAGCAAATGCTTCCTGTGTGTATATGAGATTTTCGCTGTGTTCTTTTAATACTGATGTGCACTGAAGTGAAAGCAGATGTATTACAACGACTGTGGGTGACGCCGCTGCTCACATATCGACTGAAGGTGCAGCTGTTCGCAGGTTTAATTGGATATATGCAAATCCAGGGAAACTTTAAGGGGAGAGTAAAAGGATTAAAGAGCATTAAGGAGCCAAAAGTGGTGAAATGGGAGAACACACACACACGCAAGCACACGTACGCACGTACGCAGGATAAGGGTGGTAAAAGTTTCATCATGTCATCATCAGAGTAAGTCTAAAATCAACTTTGTTTAAGAAACATTTCCTGACACCACCATCAGGCTCACAGCTGGCCACTGGAGAAACAGACTTACTCTGCATTAGACAATCCATAAAGTAAGGACATAAATATCCAACACTGCTGAGGCAGATTTCTATGCACACGAGGAGCTGAGGCTGGTGGTGTACTGAGGTCTGCAGGCCGGAGAGAGGACCCACAGTGTGAGGAGAATAACATGGGCAGAGAGGAGGAGAGATGATGTGCCACATCTCTGGAAAGCCGGCCTGGCAGACGGAGACGGGCCTGGCATGTTAATCGATCACTTGCGACAGTTGGACGGCGTTAGTTGACAAAAAAACCTCATACGCTGTCACTGCTCACATAAAGACGATTCGCCTCTTTGACGAGCAGAATCCAACTCATTTCAAAACGGCTTGGGACAATGGTTGTTTTCGAAACACTCTCTCTCTCGTGTCGCTCTAAAAGCAACCAGGGGCTCGTTATTTTCTCTTTTATTAAAAAAGAAATGGAAACGATCCAATTTTAACAGGGGTAAAAAAAAAAAAAACCCAACCACACAAGCATCTGGGGAGAAATCGGATTTCAGTGTTTGCTTCTGCATTTATTAAGAGAGAAAAAAAAAAGCACAAGCTCATTTGTGGTGGGAGAGAACAGAGCTGTAATGGCAACTCTCATAGTTATTATATTATGTGAAATGTGTCACATCATAACATAGATAAATTTCCTTTTATAGTTTCCATATAGATATTAAATTTATCTGTAGCCTGGAGATGATCAGTTGGAAATGATGCTACCTATACACCCATTCTTCCTTTTAGTACAAGTATTCGTTCCTCCATCTATCTACCACTTATCCTTGGGGGAGGCATAGCTGTCTGCTTCCATAGTGTGGGCATTCAAAAAAAAAAAGACATATGAGTCATGTACAATGACGTATTTGATGAAACACTGTGGAAAGTCATGCTTCAGACAACTAAGAGCACTGCAGTAATCAGACTGAAATATAAATTGATTGCACCATAATTTGAACCTCGGCTATACCGCGTTGAAGACGAGTCCATATGACGCTGACAGAGGAGCTGCTGTTTTTGCATGTGCACAGAAAGCCACATCGTTCTGAAGGCTGCAGGGTGAACGTGCATCAGCACTTATAGAGGAGCAGCTTTCTCGTAAGCTTCTTGTAAACCTCGTCATCAGGCTCAGATTGAGAATTGACGACACGCTTGATCCCCCGATCAGACATTTGTTAAATCTTTTCTTTGGGTTACAGATCACATTCTTCAGATTCGTTTGCATGTTTGCAACAAGTAACAAAGGCGGGAAAAAAAACACCAGGTGGATTAACGCGCTCTGTCAAGTGCAACACAGGAAACAGAAGATGAGACATAAGGGATATGCCAATGGCAACGCATCAAATCAAACCAGTGGAGAGAAGAGGAGGAGATGCTGACAGATATAACAGCAGTATGAGGCACATAGAGGTAGACAGAGCGAGCTGGAGTGGAGCTGCTACACCATGAGAGTGTGGTTTATCAGAAATACACACAATATAGGAAAAAAATATGTTTTTTTCCAGATTATTTCTGGATGTCAACACTACTAAGTGGCAGATAGCATGTAATGCTATGTTGCTTTGCCGACAGGACTTGATGACCCCCCACCCCCTTTCCTCGCCCCTAGGACGCTATGCTCAGTCGCTGGCTAATTACCCGTGTGGAGATCTCAACGCAGAAGTAACAGCTGTCTTCAGAGCGGTCTCTGAGGCCCCCCCCCCCCCCCCCCCCCCCCCCCCCCCCCCGAGTGCGACAAGTGCCGGTGCCCGACGAGAAGTGATGTCAAAGCCACTCCACTCTCCACCTCAATTACAGTAAATACAGGTGGAGGTGGGAGACAGGCTGTTCTGTTATGTCCACCGCTACTGCTTCTGAACGCATCTGCCACTGTTACTTTCCATGACTCGACTTCCCATCAACCAGGTGCTTCATGTGTCAAACGCAAATCTCGCCATCTCAGTTCTATAACCGCCACAGTTTTTGTATTTCGAACACTGATTCTACTTTAGCTTCTGCCACCGACCTGCAGTTAACAGGTGATTACTAACAGCTGCACTGTATGCAAAGCCTTGCTCACACATAGCATGAGTGCATCCAGTGAAATGTTAAAATCCAGTACAGGGGGTCCTCGAGTTACGACGATCGCGAGTTATGTTGTTTTCGTGGTTACGACACATCTCCCGTGAACTTCCTTGTTTCGGCTTAAGCGGTTTGCCCCGTAAATACGTACAGACTTCACACGGGAACTAGTTGGTGACCGCTCTCGCACGGACACAGATGCGTTCGGGATCGTGGCAATACCGTAGGTTTATTCACACAGTAAATACAGGTGGAGGTGGGAGACAGGCTGTTCTGTTATGTCCACCGCTACTGCTTCTGAACGCATCTGCCACTGTTACTTTCCATGACTCGACTTCCCATCAACCAGGTGCTTCATGTGTCAAACGCAAATCTCGCCATCTCAGTTCTATAACCGCCACAGTTTTTGTATTTCGAACACTGATTCTACTTTAGCTTCTTCCACTGACCTGCAGTTAACAGATGATTACTAACAGCTGCACTGTATGCAAAGCCTTGCTCACACATAGCATGAGTGCATCCAGTGAAATGTTAAAATCCAGTACAGGGGGTCCTCGAGTTATGACGGTCGCGAGTTACGTTGTTTTCGTGGTTACGACACATCTCCCGTGAACTTCCTTGTTTCGGCTTAAGCGGTTTGCCCCGTAAATACGTACAGACTTCACACGGGAACTAGTTGGTGAGCGCTCTCGCACAGACACAGATGCGTTCGGGATCGTGGCAATACCGTAGGTCAGGGGTCTTCAACGTTTTCCAGGCCAAGGACCCCCAAACTGACGGAGAGATGGAGCAGGGACCCCCTACTCATGTATAAAATTGTGTTTTATATTAAACTGGTCCTATAGTGCAAAACTTTCGCGACCCCCCTGCAGTACCTCTGCGGACCCCCTAGGGGTCGCGGACCCCCTGTTGAAGACCTCTGCCGTAGGTTTATTCACAACAACACGGTTGATATCAGAAATCTAAAGGAAATGCTCATTACACTCGTGATCTCAACCCCTACGGTGACAAAAGGCAATTCACCATAATAAACTCTTATTTTAGCGTGGTGTTATAGCGACATCTGGTGGCACAATGTATGCACAATGGCACAATGAATGTATGTTCCGATGTCGAAATTCGGTTACGACACATTCTCAGGAACTGATCTCCGTCGTAACTCGAGGACCCCCTGTACTGCTGTCACTCAAGCTGCTGATGCTGTCATAATGAAAAACAACCATTATCGACGCAAACTTCACTGGGTTCATTCTTGGGTCACTTGTGGAAACCACTTCAGTGGTTTCATTCAGTGGTGCATCTGGAGAATATCTTGCACTTTGTAGGAAGTAAAAAGACCTTTATGCAACTGATTTGTCTGAGTGGGACAGCGAAGGGAGGACGCCAGCTAAATTGTCTGCTCAGTGAAGCCACCGGGGAGCGTGATGTTGCCAATTAGAGCCAATTATGTGATGCAACCTCGCCGTCTGACTCCCACTGTAACTCAGCTTAGCCGTCTGTGGAGAAAGCAGTAAACGTATCGATGGTCCTGTCCGCACAGGAACCACAGCAGGCCACCCGGCTCCTTTTCAAAAGTGGGAAATGTAAACAGATAGAGGCCTGAGGGGAAACCGTGGGAGAACAACCCACATAACGATCTGTCTCTTTAATAGCATGTGGGAGAATCAGGGATGTGGAGCAGCAGCGTTTATTTTTTTATGTTTATTAATAGTCACAAAAAAGGGATTTATGGATGTGCGGCAAACAGACCTGTTTAATTAGGCCATTAAAGACACTGGGTTTGATCTTTTCCTGAAGAATTAAGACCAATCTCAGTCCTAATGGACACATTTATATAAATCTACATAAAATGTCAACTGTCTGTGCTACGGTTTAAACTCAAACAGACATAAACTGCGGGTTATAATCCTAACTTTGGCGGGTGTTTCCTTTCGAGTGCGAACTTTCTTACGATGCTCCCAAAGTAGACAGACTGCAGTGACTCCACACACCATGACACCAATTAGTGGGGTAAATAATAGCATGGCCGACAGAAGCATTCCCGCTGTGCCATCCTCCCCACCTCACCAGTCTCCCCACTCTGTCCTAATCAAAGCAGCGTTTCTCCGCCAGCCTGGAATTTCAGATCACAGAGGCAGCTCTAACTCATCAACGGCCGTACCTCCCTGCAGCACTGGACACAGTGATCAATAACAAACCCACGTTATCGTCAGTTTGTCTGTTCCTACCTCACACCACCCACAGGAGGCGACAGTCAAACCGGTCTTGTACATAGTCTTTTTCCTGACATGGACATGGAGCCATGAAGCAGGTGTGAAAGGTCACAGCCTCCTGAAAGCGTCCAAGCCGAGACTGGACACTGCAGATTTCTTCATCACACACATCAGCTGGCGCGACAATCGATGGCCTGACATTTTCCGACGAGACCATCTTTTCTGTCTGACTCGGGGGCAAGTTGTGGATAAAAGTCAGCGTCTATTATGTTTATAATGGCGAGAGACAAACGTGCTATCGGAAACACAGAGATGCTGTCAGACCCTCAGGCTGAAACAACACTCTGCAGGAAGGAGAGAAAAGCTCAGCTGTGTGTGGCGAAAGGTGATGGAAACGGTGTGTGGGCAAGAAGTGCTCAGATTGGACTGTGCATCATTTGCAGAAAGAAAAAC
The DNA here is from genome assembly GCA_016785345.1 of Trinectes maculatus. Lineage (NCBI taxonomy): Eukaryota > Metazoa > Chordata > Actinopteri > Pleuronectiformes > Achiridae > Trinectes > Trinectes maculatus. The sequence goes on from JAFBJQ010002677.1 coordinate 78,791, forward strand.
AAAGCATTTCCATTCAATGAAAAAGCTGAAGCGGGAAACTGATGATGCCTGCATAGATGCACCAAATAACCTCACATAGACTGGAGGCAGGAGGAACATCATCATGCAGGCCTGAAAAGAAGATGAGAAAATACTCACCCGTGCAGCTCCTTCAGAGAAACAGAGATCTTGACGTTGTGCCCCAGCACATGGAGGACTGTGAGGATGTCGGCCCATTGCACCATCTCGCCCAGAGGACCCCCCTTCAGCACCTTGGGACTGAAGACATCCCCAGACTCCTCTGTCAGAAAGCCCACATGGACCAGAATCTGAATTCACACAGACAAAGAGAGAGTCACGGGAAGCATGGAGCTGGATATTTTGGGATTTGGAGTCGGACATGGAGATTTTTCACTTCAGTTTCTAGAAATGTATTCATTGATCGGTGCATGGTGTTTAATTGATATTCGAAAAGTTGGGAGCTAAATGATGAGTAAATTCCTGATGGGGCTTTCGATTTTGCAACAGATGCAAGCATTTTAATATGTAGTTTATATAGTATATATAGTATATATAGTTATATAAGTTATATTACTTGGTTTCTCCTGTTGACTATTTAAAAGAGGTGAGGAGCCACATTAACGTACTGACTCTCCCCATCAATCACAGATTAGGTGGAATTCATTTTCAAATGGGTTCTTTTTTGACTGAAATCTTAAAAAATGTTTGTCCGTTTTGATACCAGAGCAAAAATCCTCATCATCATCACATACAGGTCTTTCTGGTTTTTAGTTGAGGACAGTCTGATGCAGTATGACCATTCAAACTCTCAATATTCATGGTGAATTCAAATGTCACAGAAAACAGCATTAGGGGGTGAGGTGGAAGCTGAAAATGGGTTCTTTGAAAGCGAATTGAATTTTATTTGTATACCTGATATTCCTCCGTCCTTAAACTCCAACAAGGATGAGGAGAACCCACAATAGGGGCCTTTATAAAAGAGAAGCTCGTGCGGGGAAGAGAAAAACAGGAGCAGAAAAATAGACAAGTTGGCTGGAGATGCTCCATAAAGCACCTGTCTCACATAAATCAGTCTCTTTCAGGTTTCTAAAGCACTCGGCGTTTCAGCGGCGGAGGCCAAGGCTGCAGGGTCTGGTTAATGGACAGTAACCATTACTGTCAAACACACAATTACAATAAACACAACCCTCTCCCCTGAGGGGTGAGAGCAGGCTTTTGAGATGAGCGTAATGTTATTAACAGAACGAGCCTGGATTTATCGGAGTGAAAACGGACTGATAAAAGACAAGACAGACAGGGGTTGTGTTTACTTGTGCAATAAAGCGGAACAGAGCAAATTCATTTCTTTTAATCCTCAGTGTTCCATTTAGGTTTGTCGGAGCATCAAGAGAGGGGAGAGAGAAGAGCTGTGTACTTCTACTGGGTCTGGGTGAACGCCGTCAGCCAGTCATTCACTGTGAGGAATAAGACACAGCCATGCATACAGCATTACAGTATGCAACTGTGTTGAAGAACCAGTCAAGGATAATTAAAGCAACAAAACAAGCCTTAAGTGCACCCGAACAGTTATTATTTTTGTTTTTTTAAACATTAATTGTATGAAAGTGATTTGGGCACTGTATATATTTCGCCACGCAGAACACTTTGTTAATACTTCAGCAACAAATTTGAAATGAGAATTAATACAACAAAGATGATGTCGGAAGGAAAAATAAAAACACAAGGTCAAACCTGAGATACAGGATATGTAAAGCTCCAAAAACCTGCAATTTCCATACTGCGTCTGGATAGCATCAGTTTTTTTTTTGAAGGACCCAACCGCCTCAGTGCAATATTTATTTAAACCCCGCAGCAAACAGCAATAATAAATAAGGTTAGAGTACTGTATGTCTCCTGTGCACCCATCGTTAATGACTGTAAAGCTCCTGTATGAAACTGAGCTCTGCTGACCTGACCATATTGCAAATAAAATCGCATACGCAATTATTTGAAGTATTTTCATACATGGATCTGATTCAAAGTGATTGAACTCATTAAAGCTGAATTGTTAAATTGGGAAGTGGGAATTCAAATTAAAAAAACAATGGGTTGTAACCTCCACCAAAGAGGTTATGCTTTTGGAGCGAGTAAAGGCATGGGTCATGACCCCATCTGAGAAGAGAAGAGAAATAGGATTTGTTCTTCTTTCCTTTCTTCAGTGCTGTGAGAGGACATTTTACATGTCAGTGGAGGTGTGTGCTCTTACAGCACATAGAGTTCATCTTTCTTCTTGGGGAAAAAACAACAAAAACTGATATTAAAGCTCTGACGACAGCTGGCACCTCACAGACAGCAAAAACCTTTTTCATGGCGTAATTAACAGAGACAACAGCCCAGAGAAGACAAAAATAACTTAAGACAATAAATATTTTAGGATTTGACTGTCTGGCTTCAGCAGAACAGTTTTGTGACATCAAACTAGAGGCTGAGCAACCCAGAGAAAATAAAGATTCTTCACACTCATCCTACAAGAGTATTTCTGGGTGTGAGAAGACCTAATATTCACCCTTTTTTGCTCTCGCCACTGCCGGCGGAGCTTGTCATCCAGCCGACGAGCAGCAGCAGCCCACTGTGCTGCCAGCCTGCGGATGCGTCTTTTCATGAAGCTCAGTGACTCCTTCCCGGTGCCCACCTGCTCCAGCAGAGTCCCAATGTCAGACTGGAAAACAGCCTGGACAACAACAAACAACAACAAACAACAACAAACAAAAAAAAAATGATCAAAACAGCAGAGAACTTTCAAAGAGTTTTGCAGGACATGTTCAACAGAAAATACTGGAAAACAGGTAGATATTAATATTAATAACTAATTATAGCGAAAGCGGTTCATTGAGAAAACTCTTTTTTGCTGTATTCTACAAGTGGAACTATTTTTATGGGAGAGAGCGAGAGTTCCCATCTTCCTCTGTTACGTGCCGGCGCCTTGGGTGAGACCTCCTCAAGGGGGGTTACCTGAGATTCCTGGATTATCCTCATGAATACACCAGGCTCACTGGCTCACGGTGCAGCTCCAGCATGCTACCACACTGCACGCCAGGGGGATTTCACTCATCCAGAAGGGAAACTTATAAATGCAAAGCCAGGTTTCTTTGTCAAACACACGTCCACTCTTACAGAAACAGAGACTCTCTTATAGACAAACTCAATGTGCGGAGCCGTGCTGTAATCGCACAGTGCAGGTGAAGTATTGCTCTCCGAGGCAACTTGTGCATGCCACAGCAAAAATGTGGAGCGCCCAGGGGAAGTCTTGGGATTAGTATCATTGAATACAGGCTGGCAATTAGAGCTGAAGGTACAGCCCCAGAACAAATTTACATCAGGGCCTGTTGTGCTGCTTGTGCGTTACTCCAGGGAGAGAGGTGGTGACGGAGGCAAACGGTGCGGTGGATTCCGAGGAGTGATTATTAAGCACCGTGCGTTATGTGTTGATGCTGAAAATAAAAATCTAATGATGCAGGGTGCAGGAGTGGAAGCTGCAATGAAAACACAGGGTGGCGACGAGAGCACGCTCCCGTAGGCCTCCAGAGAGTTGCTGCTGTTAGCTGCTTGAGCTTTTCGGGAATTGGACTCTGCAGAAATGGGACATAGATCCTCTGAGCTGCCTGTTTCCCTGTGCTCCAACATGTTTCTTCAAAATTGAACTGTTGTGGAAATAAAGTGATATGGATAGGGGTGTCACCTGTCTCCTGGGCGGAGGCTTCAGGGTTGGCGTATCCGTCTGGTTCCTCCAGGCCAGTGGGGGGCAGAACCATTCAACCTCACTCAGGTAGATGAGGAAGGAACAGTCGGAGCCGTCCACGCCATAAAAGGCATAACATGGGTCAGAGGTCCAACGTGCACGCATCCACTGGGAAGCAAAGACCAAAATTAAATGACTGTTAAGTGCATTCTTTTGTTAGAGAGGATCTCGCTAACAAATAGTATAAATTGGAACGGTCTTTCATCTGTATGCATATTTATGGAGGCTTGGCTCATCCTTAATTACGACTGGTATAATATATGCAAAGCTGCACATATGTATTTTCATACATAAACACACTATAGACACAGAGATTGAGTATTGGACAGAATGTGCACGTGCAGACATTTGTCTTGAAATTGTTTTTTCCCCATTAACATTCAGGCAATTAATAAACATTGCAATTCTCTGCTACTGCCAGCAGTACCTATATCTAGTTTGCTTATAAAACCATATTCATACTTATCATTTTTTATGTCCTGTTTTTCTTTGCTGTCACCAATTTATTTTTTTCCTCACAAAACCCTGTTCTTTATAATGACCCGCTTATCTTTTTGGACAGAATTTATGTTGCCCCAAGGTGAGTCCCCAACAGAGGACAAGGGGATATTTGTCGTGTCGCTGTGAAATAGTTTGTACTTAAACGCGATATGAAGACTTACATCCATTTTGCTGGGACAGTCTGGATAACGGGGATCTTTAGGAATCTCACACTGTCCTGGCGCTCCGTCCCTGACTGGAGAAAATAAACGTGCAGCATATTTATCAAAGCGTGAACAGACACACATTGAGAAAAGACCAGATATCGCAGCGAAATGCAGTGTGTCATTTTTCATAAGTACAAAGACACAAAAGTCAAACGCAAAGAGGAAGGTGAGGAGAACATGGTGGAGACTGCATCCTATAATTTCCATCTACCGTGTTTTTTTGAAAATGTCTTATATATTATTTCTAATAAAGCATCAGTTTTATCTTTCAGTCCTGAAAACCATCGATGTTACTTTAATTAGGTATGTTAATAAATCAGATTTTCTATGAGTAATTTAACAAGAAATCAATAGTTATCCATAAAAATGAGTCACCAGACTACTTTATGATAATCATAAGAATGATATTTGTTCATTTTGATTGATTTGGTTTTTATAGTGTTTCTCAGTGTACCATCAAGTATGTTATGTTTTGCATTGTGTTATTGATCCTCCTGCCTTTGGGATGAACAGGGATAAATTGGAGAGGTAGGCTGCTAACAACCTCCTATAAACTCTCAGGATCTCTCTCTGAATGGCCAAGTCTCTGTCCCCATACACTGCGTTCGTGTGATTCATAAAAAATCATAATCTTCAGTGCTCTTTCTTCTCTTTCCTCACTCCTCCGTTTTCCCTCCGCCTTTCCCTTCATTTCTTCCCCTTGAAGCTCAGCACCAGTGAGCTAATTAAACGAGCGGTTGCGGCATCTCCACCAGCTTCCTGCCGACCGTGGACGAGCGCACTCACAGACAAATAATTGCTATCCATTCTGCCTGATTAGCACGATAACAGCAGACCTCTCACTGTGAAAGGTGCTGCTGCAAGCCACTGTCAAAACTTAGCAAGGTTCAGAGCCGCCTCATTTTAATGATGCTGGACATTATGACTACAGGCAAATTATCTCACCCGCTTTAATGGGGCCATGAGTCGAACGGTCAGTCATAAAGTGCAATGTAGTGGATACAAAAGAGGAACTGAATTGTAAATTAAATCATGTTGTCCACTTTCTATCCTGCCCCCAATAAAGAAGCGGAGAATGAAGGTTAATAATAAAAAGCTGGCAGACATGGATCTCATTAACCAGGCGGTAGTTCGTCAACATGATTTAAACACTGTGCCGTCATGTGGTTACATGTTAGCAGCGATGGAGCACGCTGTTGTGGTACACAAGAGGTCTTCCTGCCTGACACACAACAGCCGTTTGGTATTTTGATGTGCGATGTGCTGTGAATATGTCTGTCATGTTCAATATGATCAACCAGCAAGTGCATGTTGCACAGAAATTGTGCATTCAAGTGTTAGACTGGACCCAGGCTTGACAGCGTCCGTGGGCACAGTGGGAAAGTGTTTTCAGATTGGAGGGATTTGAAATGGACAGAGGGGATTTGTTTAAAGCCCCACAGCTATATTTGTCATTCTACAGGTGTGTGTGCCTGTGCAATGGGCATTGTGTGTCTGTTGTGTGTGTGTTGTACCTCTGTTGCTGGCCAAGCTTCGCTGCAGAATCTGCTCCACCTTCACTGCCATGTCAGACATGTTCTGGGCTATGGCTTGGATGCGCTCCACAAGCCCTATCGGCAGAATCCTGATAAAGCACGCACGCACGCACGCACACACACACACACACACAGAGTGAAAAAATATTCCAACTACAACCCTTTTGAAGTTGACCTGCATTCCGTATAAACTACAATTGATTGTCTTTAAAACGAGGGGACAGTACATTTTTATTTTATAATTTATGAAATCTAATTTCAAATGAAGATGTCTGCAGCTGGTTTTGAATTAAGTCCCATTAAACTGGTCAATAAACTGACAATAGTCATTGACAGAATGATCCTTGTCTCTATAACATCTGGATAACATCTGACATGCAGCGACAAATCAAATAAGCTAAAATTATCTTCAAAGTTTTGTGCAGCATCACATGACTCTGATCTTGTGTGCAGCCTGTGTTATAACCAACTCTTGGTTTAAGAATCTGAAGTGTTGCCTTGACCTGTTTCTCATGAGAAACACTGGTATGATTTATTTTAATGAGCTCTTCTTTTGAATAGCAGCAACAGATATTGAAATGTATGTTGCTCATTAAACAGCTCTGTATCTGTGAAGTCAGGAAGTTCACAGAAGCTAATGGAACAGTGATTCTGGGCCAGATGCAGATTAAGCAGTAAAAATCGGAATGAATTCAGGCTCCTTGTGTCTCTGTGAGTTTCCCAGGGGGAAATGTTCCTTCTGTTATATGTTGCATAACTTAACATAATCCAAAAACTCAAATTAGATTTTTTTTTTCCATGCAGTACCAGAAGGAAAGAGGGCAGCCACAACATGTTTTTACCCTGTAGACCAAGCAGTACAGCATCAATTAATTGCCAATTAGACATGTTTGCATCTGCACATACACACACATACATACACACTTGACAGTGACACAAAAGCTTTGACTTGTGCAGAAAAATATTGTGGTCTCAAACAGAACTAGCCCATATTCAGAGTGATGGAAATCTGACCCAGGATCAGCTGATAGGGAGCACGAGGACAACGTCTTATCAAACGACTTATTCAAACTTTGAAGCGTAAAGTTTTTCCTGTCTCAAACGCATCCATTCATCTTCTGGATCACTGACCAGGAGCAAAGCAGAGTTTTTCTTTTTAATCACCTGAGTTAGTCTAAATGAAGCCAAACAGTATCAGCATGAGAAACAATGTTACCACTAAGGCTGGCTTAAAAACTATTTGGCCTTTTCTCTCTGTTAACATTTACAGGTTTGTCCCTGTGAGGCCAATTAAATGACTGTTACATTTATATGACTGTGCATATACCCAAAGGGCATTCAGAAGAGAAAAATAAATTCTGTGAGAGTCATACCAAATAGCAGAAAAATAATTATGTTATGTAGGTTTTTGGCCAATAAAGCAGCAATAAATTAACATTTTCCCCCCAGGCTTCTGAACAGCAGTAGTCAGGTCAAGTGACACGCTGCATCTCTTCTCTCTGATAATTATTTGCTGTCACACAGAGACACCACAGTGGGCAGCTGCATTATTAAATGGCGAACATTATTACAGAGTCTCTCAATGCATCATGAGAGGTGAATATATTATTGTCTGTGAGTGGATTTCAGTGATGTCCTGGCTGAGAGGATGAGGGAGCTGGCGGCCATGAGGAAAACAGAAAGTAGAGGCACGAACAGGAGGAAGCTTCCCCTCCTCAAACCCTGTGCAGGTGTGGGCATGAGGAATGCTCCGTTGCCATGGAAACCATGGAGCACACAACTCTGGGCAGGCAGCTTAACTTTTCCACCCTGTTCTTCTTCTTTCTTTTTTTTACATATGTGACAGTCCTTTATTCCTCTATCTGCCCAGGGAGGGAGTTGGAGTTTATTCTATTACATCAACAACACAGCACGGGCTCCTCCCAGCATGCATCTGCTCCACTGGCATACCCCAAGGCTAAATACTTGGCCTTCTTTCTTTCCTTATGCTGCATCTCTCAGGTCCATTTCAACTTCAATACTTTTTTCTCTCTACCATTTCTATTCCTGGAGAACAAGATGGGATATTCTGTGGAGCACCTCATGTTTACTCTTGACAGCCTTGAGCGGCTGTACTTCCCAAGCCCATTTCCATACCTTTCTAGCGTTTAATGACAACATCACAGTGACTCTTTTTTTTTTAACTTTCTAACAGAGGAAACGCTAAAATGTCCGACACCGAAACCATATGTCTGGTAATGAACAGCTCTATTGCTCGGATTCAGACTGTCACCAGAGGGAAATCTGCCAAGACAACTGGATCACATCTGCACAAGCTAATGCTACATAATAATCAAGGTGTAGTGCATTCTGAATACGCAAGTAATACTGTATTTCAGTAAAAAACAGAAATTAGACAATAGACAGCACATTAAATAATAACGACGACAACAACATCAATAATAATAGTACAATAATTATAATAATAATAATAATATTTAAATTTGTATTTATCAGTCGAATACTTAGTGTGTTCTTTAAAAACTGTACACAGAGCTAAAACAGTGAGAGCCACTGAATTACAAGAGCACTGTAACGTATTCATTAAACCACTGTACATTTCTATCCAGGTTTTCCAGCCAAGGACAGCAGGTCACCCTCACACTGATGCTATCTTCTGAAGCTCGAAAGCAAACTTATTAATTATTAACCAGCAAGCTGGTGCTGTACCTGTCCAGCGCTGAGCTGAGCTCGTCCAGCCTGTGGGCATCCGATGCGTTTCCCAGTTTAGACAGTGTGTCCATCCTCTTCATAATGACCTCCAGCATGTCACTGATTTTCCTCAGCAACCCCACAGACTCTTGGCCACCAAGTACTAAAAAGACACAGACTGACATTTATTATTCTGCACAAATCACAAGGCCAATTAGTTGGAATGCGCTGAAAGTGATAAATTAAGTAAATTTTTTATGGCATTAAAAACTGTCTTTTTGCATAATGTAAAACAGTCACAAACCGAGCCCCTGCAATGATTCATTTTTCTGCCGTGATTTAAAGTGTAAGCGCTTAAATGCACCAGCGTTGAACAAGGTCAGACAATAGGCCTGTGTATTTCATGTACAGTTTTATTATTGGCTTACTCTATAACCATTGCTGCAGTCTGGTATCTGTTTTCTCTCGTCCTTAATTATTAAACCCACAGCTCACCAGGAACCAGAGCTCTGGCAAAACACAGTAACGGGGAAGGTCTGACAGTATTGGTTTCCAGTGCTGTTCGAGAGCATCTAGCCAATTAATGAGCCTGCAGCTACAGACAGTAAGGTCAACGCAGGTCTCAGTCCTGACCCTGAGCTTTTTTTTTTTTTTCTATGATCACTTTCAGGTGGAACAGAGAATGCAGAATGTAATTACTAACATGTGAGTGAAGCAGAATTGAAAATGACCAAACACTTCCCATGCGCCTTTGCTGCTAAATAAACACAATTAGTTTCTAGGCCGAGGCAGAAGGTCTTCAGCTGTTTTTCTCGATGAAGATTCGAAGAGTAAAGATAAATACTGCGAGTGTGTAATCTGAACCCACAGCAGCCTTATGCCATTCTTGGGGCCTGCGAATGAAAATAAAGAATCACCTCTCAGGTCCCTCATCAATTGCATTAGGTTTGAGAAACTGCAGTGTGTGCAGGCTCACATCCCATGTCAGAGTTCATTCATCACTGCCCAGGCAAAAGGCACCTTTCACCAGGGAAAATTGTGTTACGGCGCAGCAAATAAAATAAAGAGATGGAGGAGGCCTCCAGTTTTTTCGAGGTCTGTGTGTATATTTGTGAGGTTTAAAAATGGAGGAGAGGCACTCAGGATGAATAATTACCAAAATATAGCAGTTGTATACTGCAGCTTAAAAGTGAATGATATTAGGGGAAACCAAGATATTCCCCCAGATCCCTTCCCTTTATTCCCAGCACGTATATTCTTCTCTCTTTTAGCACAGTTTCAGTCATTTCCAGTTTGTCTTCAGTCAAACTGGCCCGAATATGAATAATTCATCAGTTCGACAAACATTTTTTTTCCCCTAGACAGAAAGAAGAAAAAATCACATTTGCAGCTGCATAGCGGCAGTTCAACAATAAAATTAAGAAGAAAGATGCTGAATAAGGAGGTGAGGGGAGAGAGTAAGCTGATGAAACACAGCAGGGGAAACATACAGCACATACACTATCACAAAACTAATTTACCACCTCAATGTGTAGTTATTGTTTTGTTTTTTTGTATGGAAGATACGATGAGGAGGATTCAGAATACTTTCCTTCACAGGATTATGCTTCTTGTGAACACAGTGCTTATACAATCAGCATCACTGCGACCAAACACCCTTCCTACACAGTACATTTATAGACCCGCGCCTAATGCTGTATTTGTTTACAACCAGCTGTTCTTCAGGCCAGCTCCTGCTTTCCTCGCGCCTCATGGGGAACATTTGCTAATGGACAGTGCGCTGTGTCGACAGTGGTGCAGCAGCGGTTGATATAGCATCTGTGCCCTAATGTGGAGCCTCCTCTGTGTCATCCCTCATCCGCTGGTTAATAAAGGGCCAATTCAGCAGCTGCTAATCGCATTTAACGCCTCGATTTTCCTAAGTGTCACTGCACGATCAATACTACGAACAAATTCCAATTACATCACCATTTGTACTGTAGCCCACTGTGTCCACAGTGAAACACTGGCCAGCAGCTGGCCAACACCTACCATACACACGCTGCCATTTTCAGTGGTGCCGAGACTGAAAGTAAAGGTTGTAATGCAAATGGTGAATATTAATATGTAAGATGAGAATTAGCATAACGTGAATTTAAATCTTCATCAGGTTGTCTGTTCTGTCATTCCTACATCAGTGTGTGTTCCTTCACTCTGACCTTTACTGGCACAGTTTAGTTTTACCTAACCTTTTCTGTTCTGTTCTGTTCTGTTCAGTCCTGCCTCTATATCCACACCCTCTTTTACTGAGCCACTGCAGCCGCAGCCTTTTACACAACTCACAGATTTCTATTTATCTTCTGCGTTGCAAAGGTTCCCCAGTGAATCGCTACTGGCATATAAAGCTCATCCTCCAGGCTTTTCCCAGAGACGTCATCTGAACCAATTATCTGTGTTAATCTTAAGGATGTGTATGGATGAAGCTTTGTGGTTAGTTGTGCTTTTATTGATCGTCGTGATTAATGGATTGTTTAGCTGGTGACTGTGACTTGGATGTTTAAATAGTAATAATAGATTTGTACAACACTACAGTCAAGTCACTTACCAAAATAGAACAAACTGTAATTACAAAGATAGCAAATGATGGGTAAATGACTGTGGACATGACAACATTCTGGCTTCATCGAAGAATTATTTACATCACAGTAACAAATATGCTTGAAAAAAATGTGGGACTGACATATGAAGTCCGTATGATCTCAGCAGGAGGATCTGAGCATGGCACCTCACTACACAAGGCTAATTATATCACACGCTATTCCAACAATCAGGCGGATGCTATATGCACAAAGGAGGGAATGTACAGTACATAGAACTATTTAATTCTTTCAAAATAAAATACGTATGAGTACGTCATTATGTATGTAGTATGTTAGTATGTCATTCATTTCCTTAAACAGTCATATGATGCGCTGTACTAAGGTTTCATTATAAAAACACTCTGCTATGTAGAATAGTGCTGTCAAATGTGTTTTGAGGTGATGATGCTTTAGGGGTTTCACAACAACAGTTGTTGCAGTACATATAACGCAGTATATGGTATAGTATTATCATCTGGATTTTTGAACTGTGCGCAGGTGAACAACAAACGGTTTACTGTCGTTTCCCCCCATAATAAAGGATAAAAGGCAACTCTGTAACAACTTGCACAAGTTTCATTTCACAGTGAGTGAATCAAGATGCAAATACATTGTTTCTATGCCTCAACAGAACTATTGATCATAGCAGCATGCCATGTTTGATTTATACGCAACAATTTCCTCGCCGCCCCATCGGCACTGCTGAAAGCAAAATAAATTCATCCTGTCATCTTTGATATGCAGGCTTGCTGGCTACTTTTCTTGGTGAGGGAGCTTGGGGTTGGTCCTCTCCATCTCACCTGTCACTGGAATAAATTCATCTCTTCCATCCTGCTCTGAACTCTCACACTCACGCACGCATGGAAAAACTCTCCCGCTTTCTTTTCACTCCTAATTCAGATATTCATTACAGAAAAGTAATTGAGATTGAGTTTCTCTCTTTTCTTTTGGTACCTTTGGGGTTGCTGCCAGATCCTGAAGCTATTAGAGCAGAAAACCTCTCTGACTTATCCTCTGTGCAGCTCCAGGAAAAGGGAAAACTATCTCCACAATTAAAGAAAAAGCTTTTTGCAGCTTCAGTCGAAGCCTCTGTTCTACATCATGCAGATGCACATATGTTTTAATTCACTAAACCATATTATAATGGGACGTCTGATACATGAGTGGTCTTCTCCCAGTCAGACACAGAGCAAGTCCAGTGATGTGATCTTACAATCACAACAGTATGATACTACAGACTAACACAACCCTGTTTTCTCGACTCAGATTGTGCCAAATTGTTAACACAAGATGATGACTTGCACAAACATATTTCTTCTTTTCACACAGAAAAGTCTCGTCTGAATGCAAAAGGAAAACAAAGAATAGAAAACGCTGCCGAAACCAAACGTGGAAGTGAACTTCCTGACCCACTTTGTCGCTCATCACATTCATTTGCAGCAACACAATGCTACAGCACAAGATCTAAATAACCAGTGGTGTTGCCTGCCTTGAAAATAATTGTTTCTCCATGTAAGATGTGAAAAATTAGATATGGAAGTGCATGCATATATATTATGGGCAGAACTACAGCACAGCGCACTCCACAGCCAAGTTCTAACATTGCATCACCTAATATAGAGAAACAGCTGCAATCAAAACTGTAGCACTTACTTTGCCTCGGCTTCCCTCCAGGGGAAAATTCAATCAATTTGCACTACAGGGCTTCACCAGTACTTCAACACACATCACAAACACCCAGAGAAAATCAAAAGCAATGCAAGTCACTGGTCGTTCCCCCCATTGACAGGGGTTTGCCAACGAGTGAACCGCGAGCCGTCATATTTTATTCACGCCTCGCCTTTGTCAGATACAGAGCCAGGCAGTCCACTGCACCTTCACTTCCAGTTATCCCTAACCACCAGTGAAATGTATGGAAACTGGAGGAGAACAGATAACTTAACCCAATTTTTATTCCGACGCGGTGCTCGACAGATTTAACGGGCCTTCCGGTGACACGCCCTAACTGTGAGTGATGTCAGGAATTCATTTATTTTCATGTCGTGTGGTGAAGACCGCTGAGCCAAGACATCAGGTTTTGCGATGCGACTGTAAAAGAATCACAGTCAGCGTGGTGTGTAAGACGCTCAACGCCATACCTCCGAAAAACCTGATGCTCTGAGCAACAATAATTTATAAAAGGAACATTTTGTTTTAAAGTTACAAACGCTCAGTCCAGCTAAGAGCATGTTGCTTTGTTATTCTCCCAAGAGACATATTTACATCGGAGACACATTTAGCACAACAAATGAAAAGAGGGAGAACAATATCTGGCTTCACTCAGAGATGCAACAGCCAGCAGTAAAACACTTTCCATTACTAAGTGGTTGATAGAATGGGGATTACATTAACACTGTGACATGAGTCTTACTCTTGCCAGGCTAAAACCTGTGAGCACCCATAGTCCTATTTCTCCCTTTGTGGGTGAGCTGCACCAAGATCCTTGTGGTAAAAGGAAACACTGAGACGGTGGTCTTCAAACAGCCTATTAGAAAGCTGCTGTGCACCTCTGGAGCCTTTAAGATATCTAGGATCAAACGCCTCTGCCTTTCATGCTTCCTGCTCTGGTAGAAATCGTCTCCCCTCTGTCCCCCTATTACTCCTCTTCCACGTCATTAGTTCCCTGTACGCTCAAAAGGAAGTAATGAAGAGGAAGTGCATGCATTTTAAAAATCAGGATAGAGCTTGGTATCCGTCTCTGAGTGTCAAGGGGTGTGACATTGCATTATACACTGTACACAAGAATCTCGATCGCTGTTGGAGATGGAGTCTGTGTTTGCCTGTAACGAAAAAGAAAAAGAAAAGAAGAGCTGAAAGGCATGTTGGTGCATCTCTGGTTTGGTGTGTGTTAAAAAATAATGGAACAACAAGCGAGCGAGACGGAAAAAAGAGAGAGAGAGACACATTCAAAGAAAAGGGGAGATCAGGTGGGGGGAGGGGGGGGGGCAGAAGGCAGCAAAGCAGTAATTACATATTTTTCTTCACACATTCTGCCTCCTCAGGCAGTTGTTGCCATTCACCAGGTAAGTAACAGACAGGAGTGTGGTCGCCTGTCTCCACAGCCTATTACCCTGTCAGAATTGAGATTTAAGGCAACTCCACTGCTTCCGTGGGATTTTCACATCTTGCATGAGTGCATGACGCGTGTTACGTGTTAGCGTGAGGTAACACATGGGAGCAGGTGCAAGTGAGCGGTCGTCCCCTCTCACTCTGGCGTCCAGCAGCTGGATGTGCACATGTGCACGCTCAAAGCACTGTCGAAGGTGCTTTTTAACCCAGCTCATTCATTACCCCAACTCCCCTCACCCCTAACACTGATTCCCAAACATGCGCACGTACACAAACACGCGGTGGATGAAAATTTACATAGCCTGATGCGCCCCGGTTGGCAGTAAGGCAGAGTTTAATGAGCTGGGGGCTGGGTGCCTTCCCTTGACTGCAGCCTGTGAGTGGTTAATTAATCAGACAGCTATACTGTCTTCCACCTCACCCCCCCTTCATCCCCCTCCCTCCCCCCACCTCTCTCCTTAATCTTCCTCTCCCTCACCCTAAATCAGCTTTGCATATACTGTTTCCTAAATGGTTGAGATCCATGAAATTGTCTTTAATAATGACACACACACTCACACACAATTACACTAGTTTTTCCTGATACGGTTCTCCAACAATGAGTCGATTTTAAAGCCCCAAGAGCAATAATTCAAAATCAACATTAAGTTTACACAAACAAACCACAATGTCACATCTACTGTTTACTAATTGGGCCAGAGACAGACTCGGCTATTCAGGGGGTGAAATGACGACTGTTGCCTCATCATCATCAGTAATATTTGACAAATATTTGTGACAAACAACAAGTGTCCTTGGCTGACTGTGTGATAGATGCACACACCGTGTCTTCCAGTGCCAGCCGGTGCTTGTCACAAAGGATGACACGCAGTGTAAACACTGTGTTAGGCGGCGATAAAAAGGTGAGAGACAACAGTCCAACACTGACTCTCACCCCACGGCTGGCGTTGTGTTTTCTGTGCAGAGTCACATAATGCAAACACAGTGTGTTGAGGAAGATAAGTGTCCGTCAGGGACTGTGCCTCTGGAAAAAAAGTGATGATTGTTTCCTGAGATCACTTGGATTTGGTGATTTCTGTGAGGGCAACATCGATGCTGCTGCTGGTTTTGAATGGCTGTTTAAATATTTTGAGGTAAGATTTGTCTACATGTTTTATTTGGTTTGGTACAACAACAAACTTCAACTTAACTGCGACTGTTTCCGAAAAAGCATATAAATTTAGCACTAATCTACACAATTCAAGTCTCCTAAATAACCTTAAATGGTATAAAGGTGGAGGGATTTAGGGATTGGGTTAATTTATACTCTTTATTGCAACAATTAAAAAGTAATAGGCTATTAAACTTTAGCACAAGTTGTCTGAACTTTTACTTATTAGAGTGGGAACAAACTGTTACTACACTCTCTGTGGTTTTATTAGAACAATACTTAAATGCAGGACGTAGCAGTGAGAGAAGGAAAAGAGCCTGGAATAAATGAACCAGACTGTAGTTACACATGATGGAGACTCCAGATCTAAGCCTCATAGAGCTGCATTGGACTAATTGTAGACTTAAAGAGCTGATTTAGATGAACTGGACATAAGGTGGAAGCACAACAAGAGAACGATATCCCAGATATTTGCCTTATAATTTTTATATTTGATAAACGACATGCGAATCGATTAATCGTCAATTTATGTATGTTTATGTGCACATCCCCCTGTATACAGGTCAACGTGATCAACATATGAACCTGTACAAAACAGTGATATTACATTTTCACTCAACTACCACAATTTGTTACTTGCACCACACTGAAAATGCTCTAAGTGGGTCAGAACCAGGTCATGTGGACACTGAGTTAAGATGAAAGTGGTTGTTAAAAAAAAATAAGACGGAGGTGGAGATAAAAGAAGAGAAAAGGCCTCTCCAGGCGACAGCACCCCCTGACTCACTCCGGATGAGCAAAGTGAGCAGGCCTGTCAGCCCACTGGCGGCAATCATGGAAGCCCCATGTAGCTCACAGCATGTTCCCAGCCTGTTCATTACCAGCACAGGGCACAGACACTGCACAGCTACAGGCTACAGAGCAGCAGTGGGGTAGAGCCACAGACTTACCTTCAGCTCGCACGGTGAAGGGGGAATCTCCAGGTCGCTTGGCCGAGAACTGGCCCCCGAGAGAGGTCATTAGAAAACACAGGCTGAAGAAGCCAATGCCCACCACGAAGATCCTGCAGAGGTGGGACAGAGACGAGTAAGAATAATTAACACAACAAACAAGAGACAAGGTTCAAGCTCACAAACAGAAAGAAGGGTTTAAAAAAACAGAACAGACAAAGGCAAGAATATAGAGGGAGTAATTTCACAGTATGACAGAGTCTGCCCCATCAAGCCCTTTGAGTGCTTTGTGCGACTTCATGGAGTGTGGACATACTTTACCAATCAACCCAGGCTTTGTGTCATCTCAAATGAACCATAGCGTCACACTGTGCTCAGCGAGCAAATGCTCACAACAAAAGCATTAAATTACAGGCGAATGGCTGCACGTTGGAAAGGGGGGCTGAACACACAAAACATTTTTCCAGTTTCAGAGCCCTAAAATAAAGTCTTTGGACCAAATAGCTCCACACTGGTCAGGTCTTGACGCTCCAGGAGTCATACTGTGTGGAACCACAGTCCACATCCATTCATTCACCTAAACCAGTTGCAGTGCAGTGTGACTCTACAGTAAGTGTGGGGATGGTGGGTGTGCATGTTTAGTGAGAAGACACGAGTATTGCTGCTATGAGGTGAGACATGTTCTGTCCTTATGAGCCATTCAGGAGCAGTATGGTCATGTTGGATCAGGTCTGGAGCCCTGGCAGAGCATGCATGCTGTTGTATTATCCACCCAGTAAGCTGAGAAACATCTGGGAACCTTATGCCTGACTGCCTGTACTGGCACGGACAACAACAGTGCCCTTATGGTAACTCATTGCTAAATGCTAGCGAGAGCTTATGTTTGTATCTGGTCAATGCTGAAAGTTTTAATTAGTTTCTTTTAGCCTCTTGATTCGCCTTTGCCTGCTGCTCCAGCTGCTGGTGGGGAAACTTTGTGCAGCACAGGTAAACACTGGTCCTGTGTCCAGCTGTTCCAGGAAGGTACACGAGATAAAATACCCATATTCCTAAACAGGGACAGAGGCTGTCCATCACAGAGCTGCATCAAATATCCACATGGTGGTTTGACTTATTATACCTTTTTCATAATGTGGTGACAATATGGAAAAAAAACATCTCAATCCGTGACTGTAAAGTAAAGGGCTGTTTCAGCTAAATGAGATCTTCAAAAGAGCAGGTTCTTACCTGAATGGTTTGAAAGTGAGAAGACATCTCCTCACCATCGTGGACAGGTCGCCGCTGGTCGCAGTCATTGTCCACGCGCGCAGAGAGAGCCTGTCGAGTCCCAGGTTAAACTCGGGTTAATCACAGGTTAAACGCAGGTGAAACACGTGAAAAACTGTCTTGCTCCGTCTTGCTTGGCCAATATGGCTCCGACAGAGCCGGCTCGTCTGGTCATCGCGCGCGCCCCTCTGCCTCTGCGACGATGAGCGGCGCGGGGACCATAACTTTCAACCCGAGTCCCGACCACTGGAGCGCAGCGGTGATGAGACCTGACAACTGCCCTGGCCGATCTGCTGAGTCGCCCTCAACTTCAGCTGGAAGCTAAGCCACCGCTGCGTCCTGCAGGCTGCGGCTGGAGGAGAGGGAGCAACACGGAATGCCCTTTAATGTTGATCCATGGTGGTTTCAACTGTCATGGAAACAGAGATAAACACAGAGATAAACACGGGGAGTTGCTGAATTCATCTGAGTGGATGGAGCACTGATTGGCTGCCTTTATGAGCAGCTCGTCAGCTGCGGAGCCTTTGGTAATATAGCGCCATCTATTGATTTATACGCACATACTCATATATTCATACTGGAATATTCAACGTTTTTTGCAATTTACAGAAAAGCCGACAATAATAATAAAAATAAAAAAGTGCGTGTGTGCATTATAAGGCAATTAACTTTATTTTAGGAACGAGGAAAACTATTTCTGTCATAAGTCTATGGCAATAGCACCAATGTCAATAGTGTAATGATAAACCATGTCCTTCAGAATAATGAGACAGTAAATGATGAAACTCGTTGTTTTATTCAGATCACGTGTCACTGTGATTGAATACTGACATGGAAACTTCATGTTGGAGACGTGTGGCAGAATTGCTAAACACAGATATTTGGATCCGAGTGTTGTCTTCGAGATGTCAGAGCACATTTCAGCACCACGGAAAGCTCTAAGCCGCTGATGGACAGCAGCCCAGCAGCGACGCCCAGCGGTCTGAAGACGAAACAGGTGAAACGCTTCATTCAAACGGTAACGGTACTTTGGTTTCACTTAATAATCCATATGATGTATAAAACAGAATCTACACAATTTAGTGACAAGAGAGAAATTATAAGATTTGTCCGTATTGATGGCAATATGTCTCAACTGTTTGCCACTAAAGAAAGAAAAAGGAAACAATCATATGAACTGATTAATTTACAGAAATTTAAATGAGTCGCTTACACAGCAATTCATTTTGCTGTTTTTACTGTTGTCAAGTGCGTTGACCTCAGGTTGCCCAGCAGACCAGATTTATGTTGTGGTAGAAAGAATAAATACCAACTGACAAACAAATAATTAAAAAAATAAATTGTCCAGAGTATATTGAGCATTGGCGTAATGACCATCAAGTAGAAGCATCCTCTGTTGCCATGGGAACTGTGTTCTATCTTACTATGTTGGACCCATTGCAGCTTTATTGACTCTTGGTCTGCAGCCCAGTGAGACTGGCTCTACTGACATCACAAGACTAAGATGAGATTTAGAATAAACAAGTTTAAATCACATGACGAGGCAAGGAAGCTGACAAAGATTCATGTTTGTTTAAATTCAATACGTTTGGCTGCCAAAAAGAGCAAAAAGCTCTGAGATTTATGTGTTCATAGAATCTGAGACAGGCTGTCACACTCGACCTTCAAGTGTTTATCCAAGGAGACGCTCACCAAAAGCACCCTTTCAGGTATTCTTTCAAACTTAATATTATTTTTCTATTTCTCTCCTATTTCATTTCCTGTCTGGTATCTCTCTTGCTTATCTCCAGTCCAGAGTGATTTTGTAGTTCTCATTTTTTGCCCTCTCCTGGTCCTCATCCTCTTCTTCTTCTTTATACTGACCTCTCCACTGTCTGGTTCTCAGTACGTGTTATTTTACTGCCTTCCTACTCTGCTGTCTTTGTGTTTGTCTCTTGGGCATCTACTTCCACTGCTGCTTTTCTTTCCCTCCCACTGTTTGGTTTGGACTCAATCAGACAGACGCCCAAGGACATAAAGCTCTGAAAAGCATCGTCTTTATGCTAAACACAGAGTTTCTAAGAAATAAATACTTGGGAAAAACTAGACAAAAATGTGGGCAGAGAGGGAATAAAACCAAATCATTCAAAGTATTAAGAACACCAACCATTTTTTTCCTAGGACAGTGGGAATAGAAAATATGGGACTAAAGCCCCAAGCTAAGCAATTCACAGTACTTAGTTAAGCCCACAAAACTTACTATGTCAGACTCCCATCAAAGCAACTGAAAGACCAGTAACAGAAGAGTCTCCATAAGAAGTTGTTGTGTTGCCGTCTCTAGTGTACAACAAAGACACAATGACTGTGGCCATGTTCAAAAAGCTGAAGGACAAAGTCAAAGTGGGGAAACAGTGATGAAAACACAATGCAGGAGGAAACCTGGAAGCAGAGAGACAAAACACAGGGGCAGCAGGACACAGGTGAAACTAATTAGGGCAGAGCAGACAAGAGGAAGATTGGACAAATACAGGAAGTTCAAAGTAAAGTTCCTTCAAATTAAAGTAGGAAATACGGGCCGTGCAAGCAAATAGTTCAACAATGTCTGTGGTTCATTAACTATAGCAACATTAGCAATGTTAAAACACAAAAAAACACTGCTTTGATCAACTATAAATATAAATGAGCATTGGCAGGGTTAGCGAGAATAATATTTCAAATGTATTGCTATATCGCCACAGTTTACACAGCAAGTGTGAGTGATCCAGAGTAACCTGAGTCCCTAAAATGAACCACCACTGGTAAACTGCCAACCTGCAACATACTTTCAGTTTCTTCATCAACTGCTGCCGATGGGCGGTACACACTTATATAACTTTAAGAGTAGGAGTAGTAAACACATTGCCTTGTGGCAACCATCAACAGAAATTCAGATGGAAACAACAACACTGACAAGGAAAAACAAACTTACTGTTACTTTTACACATTTACTTCCATTTTTTCAGTATAGGGCTGAAAATATTTATGCTTCCAGAAACAAGTTAGAAACAAGTTTCTGAGTAGACAGAACAAACAGTGATTAGTTTTCTGCACGAGTTCAACTGGTGTGTTTCAGCCGTTATTCATTCCAGAGCAAGTCCGCTCATGTTCTCGTTTAAACCTGACACCACACGACCTGTAGTGTAACTGCTGAGACTGGATGACTCACTGAACACTCGCTCGCCATTGAATGTCATCCCACATCTGAATAACACTGACACACGACGTGTTTAGGAGAATACCATGGTGAGTATAGGAAAACAAGCTTAACCTCGTGTATACAGTAGACACCCGGGTCATGCAATATGTAAACATTGATTTCTGGTACAGGTCATCACAATGGGTTTCTCTGCCGCTGTGAGGACACACCATGCTTTTGGCTGGCTGTCGATCATCTGGTTCACTTCAGCAGTGAGCATCGCTGGTGAGCTTCTGTTTTGTTTGTAAAAAATTCATATTGAACATGGTTGTACAGGCTAATTTAAAAGTTTGCACCCTATACAGTGTTTTTGTTAAATAGTTTGAATCTTTGGAGTCTTTTATTGCTAGATAACTCCCCCTAAATATATTTTTGGACATTTCTTGACAAAAGTAGATGTGAAGATTTACACCACTGTTACATCCATATGTTGAAAACATATGGATGTTGGAGTTTGAAGTGAGTGGAGAGAGTTGGAGTTGGAGTTTGAAGTGAGTGGAGAGAGGGAAAATCAGTTGGCAAGGGAGTCTAACAAAAACAGTTTGCTTTAGTTTACAGCAGTATTTGTCTTAAATATTAGCAATATTATCAGTGTTGCTCACCATTCAGGCCACAAGAGTGCAGGACACCCTTATATGAAATGCCAGTATCAAATGGAAGTAAATAAATGTCATCACCCACTCAGTACATGGCATGTCATGTCTTGTTGGCCCTATATTGATACTCAGTTGAGCAACAGTGCATTATTTTACAGTGGGTACTATACCTTAATGTACGGAATAACAATAATCATTTGATGCTTTTCAGGGATGCGTTGACTGTTTTCTTGGGAAAATAGTAATAATAATTTTAAACTTGGATGATTCATATGTCTGAAAAAAAGATTATCAACGCGCCAGTCATTACTCTCTCTCTCTCTCTCCCTCTCTCTCTCTCTCTCTCTCACTCTCTCTCTGATAATTTAGGGAGTCAGGATCTGCAGATACAGGCCAAACCGGAGGTGGTGACAACTTGTGGGAAAAATGTGACGCTGACATGTAATGCCAGCTCCTTACACCAGACGGACATTATGTTGTTTTCCTGGCTGGGTCGAAATAAAACAATGTGTCAGTATGGGAATGAACTTTCTGACAGCGAGGTTCTGTGTGAAAGCTCAGGAGATGCTTCCCACCACAGACTCACTCTGACCCTCATCAACGTGCTGCCGGTCAATGAGGGAAAATACCTCTGCAAGATACAGGCCAAACTGGGAGTAGGTAAAGCCCTGACTGCTCTTAAAATACAAGGTCAGCTAACTTTTAATTAGTTTTTCCATTATTTTTCTCTGGGTCTATTTTTTGTATATTTCTTAGTCTTTTATTGTTTTTTTTTAAAGATTGCATGGAAGACTCTGGTTACCTCAACAATGAGTCTCATGCTGTGTGCTGGTTCACTGGAGTTTATCCCAGTGGCATCGTCCACTGGTTCCACGGAGACGTTAACTTAACAGACTCTGCCACCGCACGGGAAGAGGAGGACCAGCATGGCCGCATCAGTATCTTCAGTTCCGTACATGTACAGGAAGGCCACGTGAAGCAGCCGTATACCTGCTCACTGTGGATTCCCTCTAAAGGCGACTATCTCGCCAGTCAACAGGTAACCATTATGAAGTCCTCAGACTTCCTGATCTCCTCAGGGAGCACAGTTAGACTGCAGTGGCTCTGTGTTATGGTTTGGACAGTCAGGTTTTTTTAATGGGGTAAATTTGCCCACAGTCAACTGTCAGAATATTTCTGATTTGAGCAAATATCAAACTGCAGAGGAGGAAGCCCGATTTGTTGCGTGGTTAAAATCAAATCTGCACTCTCGTCCTATAAAGGCAGCCACAGCACAAAGCTTTAAAACTAAATCCCCCACTTGATGGCAGCACAGTGTTCACTGTGCAGTCTAACAGGGCGTATGCTTAAATTCAGTGCACTCGTTTTTCCACAGAAGCCTTATGCAGTGACAAAGAACCCTGACACGACTCTGACTGATTTAACACAATATTAATTATCCTCTATAGTGAAACATGAAAATTCACTACTGTCATGAATCCATCATATGGTAAATGCAGTGGGGAGGTGGGGGGGCTGGAGGTAGACTGGAGATACAAAAGCAGTCAAACCATAGGCATCATAACCACTAATGACTAAACAGTCCTTTACTTTCTGTCTTAACAGTTAAATATCCATGAATTTTTTAAACATTAATAATAATAGGTAAATGGTCTCAGTTCATATTGTGATTTTTCTTCTCTCTGCATAACTTGTCTAAAAATAATAGAAGTATGCTGTGTGCTATATGCTATATCTTCATCTATAATCAGTGATGTAGTTATGTTGTCACTGGTGAAGAGAAAGAAATCGCCATAGTTTGATGTACAGACAAATAAAGGGGGAATAAAAGCTTTTCAGTTCTTGGACCATTTGTGTTCTTTCCCCGCATACAACAGAAACATGTCAGCATGATGGTTTCATTTACAATGAAGATATTTTTGCTTTTTCTCCAGACTTCACACTGTTAGAAATAAAACATTTGCCCGTGAGGAACATGTTCCTGTTGATTTCTATGGAACATAATCAAAAACTCTACATACTGAGGATGCTGGGCTGCAGATAATGGGAGCTGACTGAATAAGACCTTTTGAAAGACCACCAATTAGATCAGTGTGGCTTTGACAGCCACTCTAATGTTCATGACAATCAATTTCATTTCACCTCTGTGCATTATCAGGATCAGTTCCCTCTGCCTTTTATCTTGTACTATGGTATTTTTTTTTTTTTTTTTTTACCAAAGTGGAATTAATACACATTTTATGGCTGTAATATGTTTGGCCTAACATATTCTTTACTGATAAAGACAAAATGTAATACATATTTTTTATGAGACTTATTTCACAATGCAAATTCATTAGTAGACCCTAAACCTCTCTAATCTGCATAATCCAGATGTTGTTTGGTCTGTGCCATGTGCAAGATCATCTTATATCCATAAGCACAATGCAGGCTACTCTGGGATGCAGGACACACGTGTCCTCGGCTGCTTAAGTAGCAAGACTCCATGACACATATGGTAACAGACGAGATGAACCGAGACCTGAGTTCACAGCTCCAAATTGGATTCCTGGAAAATCACACCTCCCCGCATCTTTTAGTCAGTGGAACAGACGACTGCGCTCACACGATAGAAGTGGTGTTTGTGTTTAGGATGATACAGGCAGTTACTCTTAAAGGTCTGCTCATTCTTCCTGCAGTTGTTTGTCACTACCTAGTTAATAAGCTGCAGCTAACCTACACTTAAAAAATAAAAACACCTCTTGGTGATGTAAAAATAGGTGAATGCAGTAGGTTACAATATCATTAATATTATTTTCTTCACAACATGACAAAAAACTTTCAAATGTCGACTGGTAAAATAGCCCATATGAATCAGTGAAACAATGATCCGACCCCATGCACCTCTCATATTATGAGTCAACTCAGCACCTCAACATTTCACCCCAGCTGCTTTCAAAACAAAAAGTTGGACAATTGTGAGTCACAGTGACACTTTAGCCCTGGACGTGGGCGAATGTAAACTGTAATAAGTAAATATTTTTAATCGCCAGAGAGAGAACGAGAGAGAGAGAGAGAGAGAGAGAGTGGAGATCTGCCGCAGGGGCTCCATCAAAGATGTCCGACATCAAACATTGCACAGTTACATAACCCTCCAATTATTTCCAAGTGTGGATGTTCTGGCTCCTCCTCTTCACGCTGGCATTTATCCTACTGTGGATGCTGAGAATGGCCACCACATACTGTTCATACATCCATGACTGCAATTACTGTATAAACCCTTTACTGGTCTGCAGGGATGTGTACTGAAACTGCTGTATAAAAAATATAATACTTATCAGTATCATATAAATATGAAAGCATACTAATAAACCAAATCTTTGATTTTGAATATCTCTATGAATAAAGACACAACTGCTGCTTCAGTTTACAGATGAAATCCAGATGTCGCTATCGGTAGACCTGGTCACATTACTATCCATTATCCCGCTCCATTACACAGTCAAACAGAGCCTCAGGTCATGTGCCTCGGAACCCAAACACAGACTGACCAGTGCCACACCAGACCAGTTTTCACACTTTGACTTGTGGAGACACAGTGCAGTGTGTGTGTGTGTGTGTGTGTGTAATTCACTGCGTATTTGCCATTATTCATTGGCAGCAGCACCACAACGGAAAACTGGGTGAGAGTTCAGCACAGTTCAACTCGCTGGTTTTCAGCACTGATTCGACAACATGGCCTCTGCTTGATTTCTGCACTCTCCAGAGTGTTCAGTTACAAATAAATAAATAAATACAGACATGTGGTGTACATATTTTAATAAATCCACAAGGAGCATATATGCAGGAATCCACCTGATTCACATTTACTCTCTGTAGGTAGTGGCAGGGTCAAATGTGGCATATAGCTGCATGAGATAGTGTATGTGTATTTCCTGACGTCTTCCTGAGACGTTTAGACACAGCTGGACACACACGTTATACTAACAGCGCTCACGCTTATACAACAATGAGTAGCCAGTAACCTTTTCCTGTCTGTTATCTCAGGAGGGAGAATTATTTTTCATTACAATCAAATAAATAAATAAATCGAACAACATATGCAGCAAAGTGGGAGGACGTGGCTCCTGCCGCGTCAGTCCCATGCAAATTTCATTTCAAGGCTGTCGATGGCCTGCAGTTATCTGCTGCGCTGGATAAATGCGTTCACCTTGAAGAAAGTCCGGAGAGGCACAATGCTAACCCGAGGCCTTCCAAACAGTCGATCAGAGGATGTGTTTATATTGCACTAGGCAGAATACGCCACATGTAAAACACCATCTATTAACTAAATGCAAATGTAGTGAACGTAGCACTTTGTGGTCAGCATCCCCCCCCCAACGTGTCTTGTTTCATAACAAGACGTCATGACACACATTCGTCTCCTGATACAAAACAAGGTCAAGGTTTTTCTAAATGGTGCAAAAATGTTCATTCACATCCCTTACAGGGGTGTCAAACGTACGGCCCTCGGGCCGGAACCGGCCCGCCAGGGGGTCCAGACCGGCCCTTGGGATAAATCTGCAATATGAAAAAATACACAAAAAACAAAAAATCATGAACTACATTGTTCTTTATTTACTCAAGTCAGAAATGAGTTTGTATTCATGCCTTTGTTTTGAAGTGAATGTTTTATTTTGTAGGCAGTTTAGGCACTTCCCTTTCCTGCCTCACGTATACTGACCGAGCTGTCGTTTACAGTGGTACGGCAGTTTCTGACGATGTAGGTTACAGTACGTTCATGGTGCTTCCAAGGCTTAGAAGCACCAAGTTGTCAGCATTAGCCCACTTCTGCTAATGTCACCACAACAGAATTTTACAACAATATATTACTCCATGCTTTGTGCTTCTCTTGCAGTGCCTGTTTAAATCACGGTAAACTGAGGAAGCAGAGAAAAACAAAAACAAAACGTTTACTCTCAATAAAAAAATTTATTGTACAGACACTCACACACTGCATTAAGATCACTTTGAACAGTCTCAGCATTAGTATTAGTGTGACATGGTGTCACTGTAACGTACAGGACCAACCCACCCTCTGTATGATTTGCCTGGCAGAGCTGAAGGTCAGGTCTTTGTAGGTTTACTTTGATCCTCGGGCCCCCTCACATCCTAACTGCTGATGTGGGACTCTTGAAGTTTCTATGTAGAACTAACTGACAGGCAGCGGCGTGACAGGAATAACAACAGATCCAGCCGACGCCCCCTGCTGAAAGCAAACAATCGTGTAGGTGTATTTTTATATCTGCAATTCTGGTTTTGTAAGGTAATAAATGTCATCATATATTTTCAGGTTCAGCCACAATCGATCCAAATCAACAAACGAGTGACCTGTGACCTGTTCAGCTCACTATTAGGCTTCATTACCATCAGCTGTGACTGATACAGGCTGTGGTGCATTTTTGTGCTAATTGGTACAATACTGAGCACAGATGTGCATCTAAGAATTGAATAGTTTGTGCATATGGGACACATCTTGTAATCTAATATGATTATTAATGATGCTTCAGGTTTAAATTCATTATAAAAACATGCATAAGGAAACATTCATTTGCTTTAACTAACCTCTGCACCTCAGGACAAAATGTAATTTAATATAAGTCTGGTGCAGAGTAAAAATAAAGTCTCTGATTATATGTAGCATTTTCCTATTAATTCTAATTATCATTATAAAAACAAAAGTTCTATGCCATGAGGTGTAGTGCTTCTAATTATGTTTCTGAATCAATCAATATGCCAACGTTATCACAAAAATACCAAATGTCGGTTTGTCATAAGCTTCTGTTATAGTAACAACAACCAGGGTGAAATGCATCCTTCCATTTCTGAGTGGGCCCCATCCACCCTCATTGGATAGGTTGAGCAATCACTGCCAAAGATACCTGGCTCCAGTAACTGCTGGGTAAGGGTGGGACAAGCTGGTTGCCAGACCTTCACATTTCTGTTTTGCTTCACTGTTTGCAGAGGAACAACAACAAGGATGCAGCTCTGAATTTGGACCCAACCTGCATGTGCTGCGCCTGGGACATTACATGACATTTAAAGAGTCAAAAGGTCAAGTTCAAAATAAATAAACAGTGACAAATATGAGCAGAAAATGAGCGACAACTTTTTGAACCAGATATAAAACAGTCAACAACTGTGCGTCGGCCACTGCAGTCACTCTGTTCTAATAAAACTTGATGTTACTCAGTTACATTTCCTGCCCTCTACCCTCAAGCACAGCATAATAACGTCCAGCCACTGGGGGGAGAGACAGCAGTGTTCTGCAAAACAATAATAAAATCTTAGAAATAATAATCATGCTGATGTTGTCGGTGAAGTCGCATAAAAGAGCTCCTCGTTACACAACATCCTCTGCTGTGGAAACCAGCGCACAGTTACTGATCCTCCAGTCTGAACGGAGCACACCGCAGCTCAAATTAAAACGGCGCCTCCGGCAGGCTGCTTCCCCGATGCGCCAAAAACAGGCTACAGTAATGAGCACACGGAGTCTGCAGCGGTCGCCGAGGATGCTGGGAGCTCTCGTAATCTCGATTTATAGTAGATTCACTGTATGTGACCTTATTTACCTAATGGGACCTTTACAGGTCACTGTCAAAAATGATGAATGGTGATCAGATGAAATGAAGGGAAAAAAAACACATATGCATAAATATATGGACTTCTATGGAGTCAATACTCATCCCTTCACTCAGACCTAAAATAAATACCTGCTACTTCTTGACACCTCTGTTGAGCTGCCTCCCTCCATCCCTCAGTAGCACAGGTTGTGTAACTAAGCCTTTGTGAAGACCACTGTAAAATGCTTTTAACTTCACCTCAGGATGTTCTTAATGTGTCGAATATGTGCAAACACACACTAATGACCCAGTCTGCCGTGCAGATGCATTTGATGTTTGATGCATTTAAAGATTATTATGAATTATCATTATTATTATTAATGACTCAGTTATTGTGAATAGTAACAGGGTAAAGAAGCTGCTAATGATGTCCTCACACTCTCTGGGGCTGAGTCACTTCTTCAAGCGTGAAGAAAACTGTGTACAGAACATTTGCAAATGGATTTACAAGTCTCCATTTGGAATAATAAGTCAACACCCAGGTAGTCTTTGAACCCATTGCAACTAATGCCTCCTCAAACACAGAGAGCGCTCTCTGGTGCAGCTCGTAGGTGTAACGAGCCCAGTAATCACAACCTTCCCTCCCCTGTCCACCACCACGCCTCTGGTTATCCAGGCCATGATGTTCCAGAGCCAAAGGACAATGTCAGTGTGCTGTGACCTGTGGCCACCACCGTGAGCTGGCAGGAGGTTTGACATACTTCTGTTTTTGAAGTCACAAAGCCACTGAAAAAAAAAAAACGCACACGTAACATGCTGTGTGCATTTGCAAGGTGATACTTATCAAGCTAATTAAATTCAAAACAACATAATATCGCCTGCACATATTTCTATGTGTAAGCTACATGGAGCTATGGCTAAAGGAGTCCTGATGTGTGCGCTCAGGTCAAACTCGCCAATGCGGACCACAAGTGAAGCAGCAGCCGGTTGTGGCCTTTCATATTATTATAATTCACAGAGCTACAGTCTCCACAGGGAGGAATCCATCAATCCATCCGTCCAAGAAAACCAGCCGATCGCCCTTTTGACTGTGCCATCATGCACACTGTCACACTATCTTGTCTGAGACGGATGACGGAGCATCAGACCTCCATATTACATCCGTGTCAGGCCGTGTTGCGGTTTGTGTTCGTCTCAGAGGATAATTGAATAGTCCATCAAAGTCATGTTCATTCAGCTGCTGATACCCTCAGGATGTGTGACTCAATTCTGAGGTGTGGCTGCTGCTGTGCGTTGCTGTGCGTGAGGCGCACAACACAAGACACCAGTTGTTGTCTAAATAAACAGTTTGTACTCTTGTGTGCAGATCCTGTTTCGACCCAGACACCACCATCCCCTCCCAAGTCTATACACTGTTTTCTCAGCTGATCTGTGAAAGGAACTTCAAACACGTGGCAGAGCTTCACGTGTTTATTCACGTCGTGCCAGAACAATTGCAGATCAGTTCCTACGTGCGGCTCGCACTCGCCTCATTAGTAATTATCAGGAGCCGTTTGTTTTTGCACTATTGTGGTGCAAACTTCATTTCTATTTCACAGACTGTTGATCTTTTTGCTGAATACATATTGGCAGCGTTAGACCAACAGTCTGAGAAGGCGAAATTTCCTCCTCTGCCTCCTGTGGCAAATAAAGAAACAAGACATTAGTGACATGATTGGTCAGGCTGCCACACAGCTGATTCAACACACACATAAACAAGCCACACCAATATGTAATATATATACACACCAGACTCTGTTGATTATGTGTTGCATGCTGATGGACTGTACTGGCTTATCAAACACTATCAAAATAATATCAGGTACCATTTCCTGAAACCCAATCATTGAGCTTTAGGGGATTTATTTATTTTTTAAAAACATATTACGCATGTGTGTGTTCCTTCAGGAATCCTCAGAAGGGGAAAACTTACACAACAAAACTAATCGAGGAACACTCAGGTCCTGGTCTGGAGAGTGTCCTTTCTCCATGAACAAATAAACGACTTTGTGCTCTGAGAACAGGCTGTTCTTCCTATTACAACAGCCTGTCATCAACACAGACTAACACCTCTGAGCCAGCAGCTCAATGCTGCACCAAAGCCTGGGTACAGTACAGCTGCTGGAAAAGCTCTCAACCGCTCTTTGATTGTACACATGCTCTGTTTTTTTTTTTTTTTAAAGTATGGGCTTTACCGACTGACACCCAGCTCTAAAGCCACGCCGTTACAATGGATGAAAGATTAATACCTCAGATTATTGCATAAACCATGGTTTATTTTTGTTTGGGTAAAATGGATTTAAAAAAAACAGACTCAGGATTTTTTGAGGTTTTCACATTTGCCTTGCATTGAATTTAAAGCTGCATTTTTTTTTTGAGGTATAAACAGTCACCTAGAAGAGGTGACTAGTGGACAACTGAATATTATGAAACACATCTCCAACTGTTGCTAATATGGCTAAGTAACTGCAAACCGCTAACGCCGGCCCTTTTCTAATAGTCTGCAACAACTTAACACAAAGACAATATGCCTGTTGTTTACAAAGGGTTTTACTAACTGCATGTGACACATCAATCAAATGGAGCAGAGTTACAAACTTAGCTTTAACAGACCTTCATTTACACACATTTACACTGGGTCCCTCACAAACCCTTTTTCCTCTTTTCATTCCTCAAAATGTTTTTTGGCCTTTACAGCAGTTTTCATTGCTTCCGAATGCCCTGACCTATAAGGACACTGACAGATGACTGAGAGAAAATGAAATACATATGCCGTCTTAATGGTACTGTCTTCTCTCAGTGTTTAATGACGTGAGGACAACTAAGAGATGGAAGTGAATTGCTTAGGGGCCTTGAGCTTTTGTTTCATGACAGTTGTGTCTCCAGAGGGGGGGCGACGCAGAGCTGGTCCAGACAGAGGTCAGGGTTGACGTCCCTCATCCTCTTGCTGGGAGTTTAGAAAATGCAGCATGTGAAAGTAGCATTGGGAGATGTACGTTTATTATCTGATAATTACACGAAGGGACTCTGTTAAAATGTACAATCTTGACACAAACACGGTCAAATCTCTTCTGAATCTGGCCAAGAGGAAGCAAATGTGAAATTCAACACATTGTACAATATAGTGTTCAAGTAATGTAACTGACCTTAATTCGAAAGCACATTCCTCCTTGATAACAAATAGTAAAATAATAAATAATTTTCAGCTACTGATCCTTTGGTATCATAGCAACAAGTGACAAAGCCTCGGCAGAGGGAGCATGTCTGAGAGATAATGATAACTGGATATTATTTTTCTGTCTTGTCTGAACCGAATGCAAACAGGCTTCCCACACGGCTGACACATCAGCAACACTACAAAAACACTGAAACGAAGCATGCACTGTTTTAAACATTGCATGCATTTAAAAAAAAAAAGATCATAAACAGTCAAATTCAAAAAAATCACATGCAGTATTTTATATGACGCACCAGTGAGATCTTATTTTGGTCCACTGACATAGAGCAGTCCTCTATGTCTCTGACCTTTTAATGATGACAACCAAGATGACTGCAAGAGCACTCATGTCACTCCAGCTAAAGCGACTGAACTCGCTTACGAATGCCTTAAGCAGAAATGTCGCACTGTCCCTTTTATTTAATTAAAAAAATTCTTCACTGTGTAAAACTCTTTCTTTAATTGACAAAATAATAAACGATAAACTGCCTCCTCCAGGTTTAGAAATGAGCTTTGTACCTCTATTGTCTTTCATATAAAATCATCATCATTGTTTTTATATATATATATATCTTTCTCTCTAATTCATAAGATTTCACTTTGATCAGAAACCGGTGTTGTGATGGCAGCAGTACTCTGTAACCTACCACTGCTGGTACTATTCACTGCACACAGACAACTTCAAGAAAAATCAACTCAGTCACCTCTTTGTTTCCTCCTAACCTACTCAATTTGCATCAGTGTCTCCTATTGGCCACCTCAAGTTCACAAAGAGAGGGACACACTGCCCCCTCCTGATTGGTGGAGAGCAGAAGGGGGTTGGTGCTGCCTGTGAACATATATAAAGCCTGCAGCTTGACAGTCACGCTCACACACTTCTGTTGTCATCATCTACTTCAACACAGCTCCATTGCTGCTAACCCAAGTCCAGGATTCACAAGTAAAGGAGTGCTGGGTCAAGATAAACAACCAGGATGTCGTTTGAAGTGAAGGAGAAGACAGAAGTGCGTCTGGTGTTTCTGGGAGCAGCTGGAGTCGGAAAGACGGCTCTCATCCAGCGATTCCTCCAAGACACCTTTGACCCCAAGCACCGGCGCACCGTGGAGGAGCTCCACAGGAAGGAGTATGAGGTGGGGGGCATCAAAGTCACCATCAACATCATGGACACCAGCGGCAGCTACTCCTTCCCAGCCATGCGCAAGCTCTCCATCCAGAACAGCGACGCCTTCGCCTTGGTCTACGCCGTGGACGACCTCGAATCTCTGGAGGCGGTCAAGAGTCTGCGAGAGGAGATCCTGGAGGTCAAAGAAGACAAGTACACGCCTATTGTGGTCATAGGCAACAAGATGGACCGTCACGGTGATCGCCAGGTGTCCAGCAAGGACGTGCTGTCGACAGTGGAGATGGACTGGAACCACAGCTTCCTGGAGTCCTCAGCCAAAGACAACGTCAACGTGCTGGAGGCTTTCAAGGAGCTGCTGCTGCAGGCCAACCTGCCCAGCTGGCTCAGTCCAACGCTGTGCCGGAGACGGGAGACGTTCCCGAAGGAGAGCAACAGAAGACCTCCCATGAACAAGACCCACAGCTGTAGCATCTCATAGGAATGTGGAGGGACATGACAAAAGAGACTCTGCGAGGATGAGAGCGGACTGCCTCAGAGAGGCGCAGGGACCCAGCCCACTGGACTGAAGCAAACCAGCCGACAGTGTTCAAAAGTAACACTGACTTCATAAACTATGTCCCCTCATTCCTGTGATGAAAACACAGGAGGCAGCCGATGATAACAGATACCAAGGCGACAGAATGTGGCTAAACTGCTTTAACGGTGAAAACCATTATTAAACTGCACAGACACTATACTATTACTGTGAATGTCAAAAACGATGACGTGATAAATGTTATGTTATGTATCATAAACTGAAAATCTCTGTCTATGTGAAGTCTCACTTTGGGTTTGTCGTGTTACTGGTGTTTAAAAAAAAGCACAATAACTGTGAAGTCTGTTAACGCGAATTCATGTAAAACTCTGTGTCTTTGAATGATGTGTTGTATGAATAAAATAAACAAGAGGAACAACTTAACGTGGATACATATCAACTGTAGACCATTTTTAAATATACATAATGTACATTTACATTGTTCTCTTATTGTCTTTGTTAAATAAATTCATTATTATTTTTATTATTATTGCTGAGAATGGTCCTCATTGGATAACTGACTTTTGGTTAATTTCCATGGTCGCTTTTAGTCTGCATCTTTTTCAGAATAATATCTAAAACAGCTTCTTGTTCACAATACATTTAGAGCTATATTTCCATCATACACACACACACACACGCACACAGGCACACACTAGTTGTTTTCAGTAAATGTATTCTTCGTGGGACAGAGAGGATGTCTTATCTTATTAATTGTTCTTTTTTGTTTAATGTCAGTGAGGTGTGAAATCAATTACGAGTTCTGTGTTGCACTGCCCTCCGGTGGTTATTATGTATGGACAATGCAGCAATTAGAGGAAATACTTTGTGTTAGTCAAGGGCTTTTCAATTAAAATTCTGGACAACAAAATGATAATAAAGAAAATTCATCCCAGAAAACTAATGACGATGTCCTTTCTTCCTCGACTTAAAGGCCACAACCAATCTATAATGGAAACGAGCGTCCGACAATGAAAGTTAATTTCCCACCTGCCATTCTGTACACGTGATGACTACAATTGTTTACACACATCACTTTTACACTTTTATCCATTTTGACATTTGTCATATTCTCTAAAAGCTCTACGGATGTGTGTTCATTGTTGTCTGGCATAATTCCCCAGCAGCTGAAAGGCCTCACAGGCCCTAAGAGCAAGAGAAAATGTCAGCTTCCCCTTTGAACCAACATTCAGAGAATACATGCATTGTTTCTCCAAAGTCAGACAAGGAAGCAGCCTGTGATTATTGACTCTCTAGTTCCTTGTTGTGACCTGTTAAAGCTCACAGCCGTCCTCAGCAGGTTCACAGCACGTGGACGGGCAGACATGCAGAGGCAGGCAGTCCTTTCTATCTCAGGTGGGAACGAAGCTTTTCATTCAGGATGTACTGAGCAAAGATATACTGTTTTTGGGGGATTTAATAATTCTGTCTCTTCACTGAGCATGGATGTCAACAGATTAAACAAACTCATTGTTATGCAAATCCTTTAGTCGACAAAGATACAGTGTTTCGATGTTTGTCTTTGTTCCTACACTTGGTCAAAGCTCCTCAGTGTTGGATCAAAGCCTGAGCAGTTTTGAACAAGTATATGATCTCTGACTGTCACTTCACCCAGGCATCAACAGGTTAAAAATAACTTACCAGACATAATGCTGACATTTCATATATGTATCTGATTGAGTGACTGTTTTCTATTTTTACTGACTTTTACATTATACGTGATATTTTACATAATGCCTGGTTTTGGTGTATAGTTGCACTTTTTGTTTGTTTCCAACAGGTGATGTAAAAAATAAAAAATTAAAAACTTACTACTGCCACCTTTATGAGAAATATTTGACATCTATAATAGACAATACATAAAGATTTCTGTGACTGCGATGTTCAACCCTCCAACCCAGTGAAGTGTCACTTTCCTTTTTTCATTCAAGAAAGTAGAGAAAGATTTTTCCTTATTTGGTAAAGACGATGCATGAAAGGAAATATGTTTTCTAATCATTGACAAACACTCACTGACAACTACTGCAGTCAGAGGAGGTTTAGTATCTTCAGTATACATCGTTAACATTGCAGATAGGTCTGAGGAAGATACACATACATACAGAGAAAACATCATGAAATAAGCTAATAACACATAAAACATGAACATAGATTGGCATAGATTCAGCATTTGATCAGGACAACCTCCAACTTTGTACCAAAGCAAAACCATAATCTTGAGTTGTCATGTACTGGACCAATAGCACATCAGAGGGAATACAGTATCTATAACAAAACTAAACATATGATAAAAAGCAAAGGTTTACAGTACAACTGTATGGAAGGCAATCTCAAACTTTTTTCATCAACACAATGAAAAAAGAAATGTGCATTGGCTGGTATAGCATATTTCCCTGAGCAGAAGGGTCAACAAGCGCAGGTATGCACTCATTTCCCCTTGCGCTTCACTTGGACGTTGGACGTTTAATTTTCTCATTCACTTTAATACTCGTTGTCTATGCAAGATAAAGCAACTAAAAGCAGAGATCAGTTCAAATCTGGTGAATTGGAGTGCAGTTCTATCATAAACAACACTGTTCAGCCTTCAAAAATTCAGTATCAAAGGCAACTGTGGACGTCATTTGAATGCTAAATGATCGTAGTATGGGTAAATTCCACGGATAGCAATTGTTGTAAATACCTACTACAACCACACAAAGCAGGTTCATCCAAATAGATTGTTGTCTCCTTCAAAAAAAAAACAGTCATGTAGAATCTCCGACCCTCTTCAGACCTGGTAATAACTTCAGCGGTAGGAGAGCCAATCTCAACTGGAGAGCTATAGGTACAAGTGTAAAGGCAACAGGATGCATGAATGTGTCTTCAGATCAGCTAACGCAAGACACATTGAGAGGTCCTCTGTGTGACGCACGTGACCACATTATTTTACATTTTTGAACTGTATAACCAGGAAGGATTCAAGACCACCTTCATCATCTGACATCATCTGACCTGCTACTGTTTCAGAATTAACTGAATGCACCTTTACGCTTCCTGTCTCTACTGCAATATACTGTATTTCTGACTTATATCAACACTGATCTCCACCGTTATTCTGTGGAAGAGCTGTGTGTACTGTATTGATTTACTTAACCCCTCCTGACTCTGCCCTCTTCCTCTTTTCAACTGTCACTCCTGCCAACAAACACACAGATTGACAACAGGCACATCTGTACATCCATTAATGGTCACAGACACATTAAGGACACATTTTATTGTCAGATGTTCTGACAGACGGTCATCGGTGATGTTTAACAGGAAGGATGTTAATACCAGGTCTGAGCAAGGCGTCTGATCTGAAGTAAAGTGGCAAAAACATGTAGAAAACCTTATGGTCCATCTTTCACACACATGCAACAATTAGCAGTTACAGCCAGTATTGTACTTGTAATTGTGTTCAGTCGATTTCTACAGAATTAGAGCACATTCATGGGTCATTTCAGCTGTTCTGGGTATTTTTTCCAAAAATTATGTTTACTGCCAGTAATAAGTGGCTGTTTACTATTAAGACTTCTGCCACCACAATACAGTTAAAGTTAATTTAATTTGTAGTGAAAATTATAAATAATATATAAATATTATCTACATCTACAGACATCATTCACAATGGGAGATTGGTTCTGACATAATTTTCAGTTCTTTAAAACGAGTATTGATGCTCGTCCCCCATACACCTCTAATGCACTGGGTAAATACAAAGAAACTCAAATGAATACTTCCTAAAATACAGGCAAATAAAACTAACTATCTTCTTAGCTGGCTAAGGTATGCTGCATATAATATATATATATATATATATTCAACAGACCAGCTAATAAATACAATATAAGCGGACGGACCATTTATTTCGGCACTTCAAGATAAGCGTCTAATGCCGCATTTTTATATATGTTGCCACTAAAAAGATGCATAAATGCATGTTAATCACAGTGCTGAGCAGCCCTGATCATGAGGGCCAGCAAAAGAATAGGGCTAATGGTTTTAAATCATAAACCCCTTTAAGCAGAGATATCGGTCACTTCTAATTTGCAGACAAATCTCAATCATTAAATATGAGGTACCGAAGTGTGTGACAAAACATAATTTTAAATAGAAAACCTATGGTGTTTCTGTTGGAAAATCAATTTGAGAAAAAAAACAAGGAGAGCGCAAAATATGACTGAATGCATCAAGCTCACTTGTTTTCCAATTTATAATCTTCAATACAATGAGGATGTTTGGGAAGCTATGATCAATTCTTACATTTCAATTTCTTGTCAGTAATTATGATACATGTAAATCTATAGACAACAGACAACACATGGAACATGGCACTAGCATGTTTTCTTTAGGACAGGGAAGCAGTACACTAGCCCTTAGTCCTGCTCACACCCACCTCAGCACTCAGACTCTGTGACTCTCTAGTCATCCACAGTGATGTTGCGGAACAAATAGGCCATGGACTCTCCATTGTGGATGCGGCGGATAGCCTCAGCCAGAATCATGCTCACATCCACAGTCTTGATTTTGGGACACTGCAGCTTCTGTACTTCATGGGGGACAGTGTTGGTCACGACCACCTGAAGATTCAGTGAACACAGACATTGTTTTTAAGACAATGACTAGACCAAAAGCTTACCTTATTACTATTGGACATTACTGTCTTTCGCTTTCACCTGGTTCATACGTGAGCTCCCAGTGGCTACTGGTGCATAGCGGGTCTAAAGTTCACATGTACATATTCAGACAAAACATTTTTCCTCCCACAAAAGTAAATGTAAGACCGAATATAATAAAATGTTTTAAACTGAAGTGTAGAAACCAACAGATGACTGAAAATTCATAACGTAAGATTCAGATTGTAACCATCTCTGACCTCTGACATGCAATAACAATAACTAGTTAAGCTGCCCTTACCACATCAATGGCAGATTCCTCTATGAGGCGTGGAGCATCAGCAGACAATACACCATGTGTGGCCATGATATAGATTTTATAGGCTCCCCTCTCTTTCAGGATCTCGGCAGCGGCAACAAAGTCTCCTACATCATCTATTATGTCATCCTGTAATAAGACAGAAAACAAAAATCCAATTTGAGACCAAACCTTAAGGGGACATATTTTATAATACTATTCAACTATTCAACTACTATTTCAAAATGTGAACGTTTACGTTAACATTTGTCTTTGTAAGTTTCAAAAGCTATTATATCTCACAAAATGCAAAAAAGTGAATGTGTACATGCTCTAAAGGAGTAAACAATGTCTGTGTTCACTCTGAAGGAGTGTGTACATGCATGTACCCATGTGTTTGCTGTATCTTACCACAATAATGGCAATTCTTCCTCCCACGTCTCCGACGACAGTAATTGGAGGTTTCTCCTTGGCCATCATTACTGAAAAGGAAAGCACAACAAGTTACCTAGAGCACACGAAGAAGGTGATGTGTGTTTCATTTTATCTAATGAAAAGGAATTTCAGTAGATTGGGTAAAATGGGTTGAGAAAATGTTTTGCAAATTAGACAAATTTACACCCCTAAATTATGGGGTTGTTATTGGCTGTCACTGATTAATGAAATGTATTTGTAGAAATTCAGTTGCATAATGCAAATCAATGTTAGATTTAAAAAGGAAAACCAAAAGCTTGCATATTTCCCCCCATTCTACCCTACCTACCCCAGAGAGATTAAACTGAAATGCTAAACTTAGTACAGAACATGCCATGCAAAAACAAATCAAATGACAGGGTTTTCTGCCCAGGATACCCAATCAGGAGGCAATGGATAACTGCCTGGACACACACACCCTCAGGCCTGGGCTGTGGCAGGCATGGCAGCAGTCTGAATATGAACTAATAAAAACCAGACAGTCTTATTTCACATGGGACAACAAAGACTGACAAGGGCTGATGGGGGTTCCTTCATACACAATTGCCAATGTTGTGGGGAGGTCAGTCCTCATTCGATCATCACTGCTGCCAGCAGCTACTTTTACATGCACACAATAATCAGATTACATCTCACATGGCAATCACAGGAGATGCAACAGCTGTGGTTTTCAAACACATAACAAAGACCATTTAAAATAATTACATTATTCAGATCAGGGCAGCATCTTTTGTTGTTAACTATTTCAGGCTGCTGTCCATCATCACATTGTGGGTCTATACACTGATTAATGCAATTCACTTCACCAGCAAATGGAGCAGCTCCATTTATTTTATATTTAATTTATACACACACACACACACACTACAAACATATGATGTCTCACACACACACACTCTATCTTTATCTTTCTCTCTCTCTCTCTCTCTCTCTCTCTCTCTGTGTGTGTGTGTGTGTGTGTGTGTGTGTGTCTGGAGGCAACAGTAAATTTCAACAGAACAAATATAATGTAACAACCTGCTGACGGTTAAACAGAAGTGCTCCACCTTGTGACAGACTTAATAATACTAAGTACCGGTATTACTCTGCAAACCATATTGTCACTTAAAGGATCAACATGAAAATGGGACTTATTTAAGTGTTTGTTACATAATCCAATTGCTAGCTGCATTTTGAGTATTATGTGCATGTAAATATAGTCATTCAAAAGGGAGAAGTAAACAAACAACTGGCAAACAATCAGCCAGCGAAGCTGATTGTGAAGGAAAAAGAAGCAGAGATAGGAGGAGCATGCCTTGTAGAGCACTTCACTGAATACCATGAGTCCCACAGCATCAGAAAATCTGTCAGTGTCAGATTCAGACTTCTAAAATGGTAAAAGCCACATTGTTAGCAGTGCACACAATTCCCAAATTTCAAATCTGGCTTGCTGAGACACAAGCTACCTGAGAACTGATTGGTCAGGTTTCTTCAAAGATAATCAAAGACATCTTCAATTTTTCAAGAAAACCTATTAATTTAATATATTTGAATGGCATATTTTAACAACAAGGTTGGCACTGCACTTTAGTAACTACTGCCATAAATCTAAAATGTCATGACACACTAAATATTATTGTTTAGAGATTTACCTGTTTTACAACCAAAGTTGAAAACTATAACTATAAACTGTACTGCGTGAATTCTAAACCTAAACATACCAACCCTTCCATTGATAAAGTTTGTGCCTCCCTTCATTACAGGTTAAGTTTCAAAAGCATGCTTCAATGTTATCATCACATGCAGTTATGACCAAATCAGGTTTGGTAAGAGGTGGTTTAATATGGATGCACTGTGTGTTGATTGGCAAGATGAATCCAGATGTATAAGAAAAATAAATAATAAATAAAAAGAAATTACTCAAAATAAATATTTGGCATGGTTTTGGTGTGATTTATGGATTTCAAAATAAAATGAGAACACAACATAAGAAAGAGGGTTTTGGCCATCTTGTAGAACAATGTGTCCGGAATCTTTGAAAGGTGCAGTAAATATAGGTGTTGCTTATTTCAAACATGCCATGCAGATAGCTTATAGAATGAAGCGCACTATGGCTGACTGGCCCGGAAAACCAGTTTGGGCACAAACAATCAATTTGTGCAATTTTCAGAGGCTCCCCTCATGAATCCAGACTGTATTCTTACAAGATGCAACACAAACCCTTCAATCTACACATGCACAAACTGAGGAACCATTAGAGGAGGAATCATTTCGTAGTCAGATGTAATTTAAGTTAATGGCCATACTTGGAAGCTCTATGCCAGGGAACGGGGCTTGTTGTTTGCCTGCTATTACCAACAAATAAACACCACATTAACACAAATGCACAAGTATTTAACATGACAAACACATGATGTCACGACTTGAAAACTCCTCTTGTTAGGGTGACAGAAATGTTGATCAAAAAAGTTAACAGAAAAAAATCACTGTGTCCTATTAAGTCTAATAAGAGAAGCAATTTGTGAGTTTTTGTTCCACAGGAGGATTTTTTAAGTCGAGGGTAAGAATAAAACACAAGAATAGAAAATCTTTTCACCAAATAATAATGTAAACACTGGATGCAATTATTTTGGAGTCATTTGCCAATGACACAGTCACTTGATATTTTCTCAGACTGAACCGTTAACAGTACAAGGCCTTACCAGGTATTAACACTGCAAATATGTTGAAAACTATACGCAGAGGAATATGTTAGTATTAAAAAAAACTTTAAAAAATCAAGGTATGGGCCAGGAACAGGCAGGGAATATCAGTCAGCTATTATAAAGCAAGTCACTCTTTGTAAGTGATGAGGTGCAGCTTGCTGAAAATGAGCAGTAGTAGTTTATGAGAAGTAGTTTCACTGTGGAATTAAAACATGCAGTAACACAAAATTCATTTTTTTGGAGAATGGTTGATGGTATGTAAAACAGTAGAATTTGCTCTATACAGGATAACACAGGTCATACTAGGTTGTTTGGAAGATCTATAATGTGAATGCATTGACGTTTTGTGATTTAAACTTTAAAGCACTAAGGTATTAGACTGGGAGAAATGTCTTGCCATGTCATGTGTACAAAGGAGTTATGATCACATCACCAGACAGTGAAGAGAGGCAGGCTTACAAGGCAGCTCCAATCCTGTGTGTCCGGTGGTGTTGCGTACATATGGTGGCGAATGTCTTCCATCGGCCATGTCAGACTCTGAACACTGTGCCTCACCATGAATCACAGCCAGTCCCAAACGCAGACGTTCAGCATAGGACTGAGCCCTACAAGTAGAAAATCAAAACATTTGTGAAATGTCAGCAGGTGGGGGAAAATGTGGAAGACACTTCATTGTTTTTCCTTTTTTCAGATGAGTATCATCACTGTTTTCTGAAAACCACATACATTGCAGATGCCATACTGCATTTATGTAAAACATTTTGTGATATTATAAAATGTTTGGTTAATTTACATACCTAAGCTAATATATGTGTTTGTCCAATATATGTGTGTCTTTTCCATTAATTACCTTTTAGCTGCTGCTGGGGACTTTGCCACAATGATGGCATTTCTGTAATCAGGGATCTGATGTAATGAAGGAAAACAGATGTAAATATTTTGGCCGGACTGGTTGAGTCTGAAAGACACCATTGTGTTCAACAGATATATTTAAACAAATGCAATGGACATTTAAATAAGATTATCACCTCCTCTTGAATGTACTGAATCAAAAAGGGGGAGGCACGCAAGTTGTCCACTGGAAAGCTGAAGAAGCCTTGAATCTCCTTCTGATGCAAGTCCATGGTAATGATGTGTGTTAACCCTTTGGGATAAAAGACAAACGAGTAGGGCAGCATTTTCTTTTCTTCTCAAACAACACTGTCAACAATTAAACACATTTTCATATGGAAAAAAAAATCCAGTCCGTGCAAATTCAACATCAGCCTGAGGAATCATCTGCTTTTTAACAATTCACTGGTTGACAAGCTGGACATCACTGTTTACCTGCTTTTGCTAACATTGATGCTAGCAGCTTGCACACAATGGAGCCCCTCTTTCTCATCTTGCACTGCTTGCTGTAGGGGAAGTAAGGAATAACTCCAATGATGTTCTTTGCACAAGATGTCTTAAGGGCGTAAGCCATAACCAGCAGCTCCATAATGGCTGTGTTGACATCTCTAAATATGACAAAAACAAAACAAGCAAGAACAGAACATCAGTGGCAATAGTAACAACATGTGAAAATAAGTTTCCTACTCCCATGTCCCATACCCACCTTGGTATTGTCTGGATGATGAAGATAGTTTGTCCACGGACAGATTCTTTAACATCCACTCTGGTTTCTGTACAATGGACAAAAATACAATATGATCAGGTGATTTGGAAAATTTGCGTTTGAACATAAATAACGTCTGATGCCACTTAAGTACACTTAAGAAAACTTGAGTCAAGTTTTTCCAGTTACTTTTTTAAATAAAGTTGTATTTACATTTCTACATTTTGAATCTAATTAGGTAACCAAACATTATTAGCACATTGTGCATGAGTTAGATATTACTAATTTTATCACAAAGTTTAAAAAAAACATTCTTGATATTTATTGACTTGAACAAACATGATCATTTTGCAGTATCGTACTGATTTGTTACCAATCTCTATCTTTATAGTCAGGAAGAAAAATACCTTGATGACAACTAGAGAAAAATAGATATTGATCAGGTCAGCAGGTTAATTGAAGAAGTTTGTGAGATGGATAACCAGGAAAATAATTAGTGTTCATTTTGAGGGGGGCGGGGGGGTCCCACAGCCCATTTCTATTCTATTCTATCAAGCCACAATATCGCCCTCACCTCTGTTAGACTCCTGAAAGACCACAGACTTCCCCAGTTCAACTCCCAGCCTCCTGAGAGCAGAAGAACATGATAGAACAGAATAAAAATAAAATGACAGTCACAATGGGAGATGTAAACACACTGCAGCAGAGCCACGTCTCTCCCTTTCACTGTCCACAGCAGTGACTCACATAAACACAACAGCATCTGTCATTGTGTAAAGGAGTGATCAGTGACAGTTTTGCAAGTCATCTAGCGCCAACAGGTTGTGATGCTAAATGTTATATATTCATATATATTCACAGGCTTAAATGTATCGGTGCTTGAGCACACAACAGTCACCAAACGTAGACCCGATGCTTACTCCGTTATCTTCTTGGCCAGCTCGGTGCAAGCTGCGGAGGAATTAGCGGAGAAGACGCGGTAGCCACTTTTAGCGACATTCATTGTGACAGTCACCGACAGCAGCGTCACCACGTATCCACACACCACCGCTTCTGTAGCTTATTTTCCGCGTGCGAAGTTGTCGTTAGCCGAAGATGCTAGCCAGCTAACGCACAATAGGCTTGTGATATACAAAGGGAATCTTTGTGCGGCACAAACGTAACTACAGCATAGTCGCAAAACTAATATTATTCGTGTTTTCCTTTTCCGTTTGTGGCCACATATGGTTGTTAGCGGACTAACGGATGATACCTGTCATTCAGGTAGCAGTGTAGCCGGACAACTGTCTACACTCGGGGCTACGGCGTCTCCGTGGGGTCAAACATGTTGGCTGCGCTTTTGCTGACCACCTGAGTGATTAGGAGTTTTACATGATTGTATAACGGAAATGAACTTGTAGCTTTTCATTCAATAAGAGTAGCTATACCAGAGTGTGAAAATATAATAATAATAATAATTATAATAATATCACAGTGTATTGTATTTTTAAATCACAAAGTAATCATGATACTCATAAAGATGAAAATGAGCAATTCTCCACCGAGCAACGAGAGATTGAGATGTATCAGGTAGTTTCTACTAAAAGAAACAATGTAAAAAAAAACGAGTACTTAGGGGTACTACTGTAACCTCATCATCGAAATGCACATGTCATTAATTGTATATAGTTCTTGCAATGTATATGTATTTACTTAGCTGTGTTGTCTCTCTGAACTACACATTTGTTAAGG
Organism: Trinectes maculatus; assembly: GCA_016785345.1. Taxonomy (NCBI): domain Eukaryota; kingdom Metazoa; phylum Chordata; class Actinopteri; order Pleuronectiformes; family Achiridae; genus Trinectes; species Trinectes maculatus. The sequence goes on from JAFBJQ010002677.1 coordinate 123,356, forward strand.
GGTAGTGGCTCTTTTCACATTAAAAACACACAAAAACACAAAGTACTGTACAAAAATATTACACTTGCACACCCTCTTTTTATGACACATGAGCAAATATTGTCTATCTCAGACGCACTAGCACACACACACACACACACACACACACACAGACACACACACACACACACACACACACACACACACACACACACAATTATTATAACTATAATTAGAATTAGAATTATATTAGATATTATAGAAAGTACTATACACAGTGCATTTCCAGGTACACCAGCATTGCAACATGTGACTCATGTTACATGTTGTATTAACAAGTATGTTGACATAAGGACATACTGTACATTTTGAAGCAGCTGTCAGTGTAGCTGTCAGCTCACTAACAATAGTTTAATTCATAACATTAGTTTGATTCATAATTAGAATTAAAGTAATTACTGAAAACAGAAGACATAAAGATTCAAATTTACACAAACACACATTTTAAAAGAGAAAAGGATGTGCATGTGGCATAATACATACTATACTAGTCAACAACATACAGTATTTATCTACTTTTTTAAGACGAGGGCAGGCAAAAGAATGTACACTAGCTGTCCACTAGATGTCATTACTTATTAGCTCTATATCTAATGAGTAGAGTTATGTCTCCATATCTACCACTAGGAGATCATGTGATCTGTTCTTCTTTGGGGACATGTGGGTAAACGATATATCTAACACAGTATGTACTGTACAATACAGTACGCATTTTAATTTGTTATAGATAACATGACAATATGTGTACATTACAGCACTTAAAGTTTGCTTGGGTAGATGTGGACCACAGAAGGAATAATGATGAAAGACTTAAAATATATCTGGGCTTTTCTGTAGAATCAGACGAGCACAGCATGTTGATCTACAATCATTGACCAAGGCTACTTGATTGTCTGACCCACAAAAACCTACAGCAACAGCCAGTCTGTTTGACTATTTTCAAACCTGTAGTATGCAAAGCCTAGTTACCTCCAATCTTATTGTTATTATTAATATTATCATTATTATTTTACTGTGAGAATTATAATTATAACATTCACCTCTAACCAAAATCCTAATAGTTGCAATGGGATCAGCAGGTATAATCACTGTCTATAACCCTGCTGCTGTCGGAGAAAGTAGTACAGCTGTGTAAACGGATTATTTTGCTGAGACATCTGAGACACAGCAGTCACAGAAATATAGTATGAGACATGTCCAACTTGAGTGTTTTTTATTTTTTGATTGTCAGTGGTATAATCTGAAGGTCTGTCAATGTTTAACATACGTCTTTGGCACCTTCTGTACATTGTGCCTCCACAGTGTTGTTGTAAATGTCACCTCTGTTCTTTTTGTTATGGAATATGTCGTGCTTGCCAAGGGTGTGTGCTTGTCAGAAATATTCCTGATTAACAGGAAACTCTAATATTGTCTGAACAACTAAAGGTGAAATGAAAACACAACAGCTGATCTGTTCATGATGGATGCTGCTTAATCCTCAGTCAGAAAAAAAAGTTGTTTTTTTTACATTTACATTTGGCAGGGGTTTATGAGAAATTCAGTATCATCCCAAGTTAATCTCCTGGATAGTCTGGAATGGTGACTCTAGAGGGGAAGGTCAGAGTCCTTTATCTTATTTTACCATCATAATCTTGCAAGGCATCCGTGGTCACACATTGCAGGTATTACACATCTGACTCTCTCGTGACGGATTTGCTCTCTATCTCATCATGCTCCCATCCAACACCACTTACAAAGGTGAGGTGGGAAGAGGGAGAAAGAAAGCGAGGGGGAGAGAGAGAGAGAGGGGAGCGTGTAAAAGAGAGAGTACAGAGGCTCCTCCTCACTCACTGCGTGTGCTCCTGTTATTTCAGTCTGTTCTTCACTGACACTCTCGCACAGCAGAGATCCAGTGGTGGAGAGATTCTTACTGGCACCAGGTGCAGAGGGAAACTGAATTTCATTCAGGTCTCGTCCAGAAAGAGAAAGAAAAAGGTAGAAATATAGTCTTTATTTCGGGGGGGAGGGGTAGTCTTGTCAGGCCTGCTTTCTGCACGTGCTCAGCCCTGCACAACTGTGTTCCCAGATGGAGAGGATGCAAGGAGATGGAAAGGTGGATCACCTGGAGCAACCAAGCCCACTGACTGACAAAGAGAAGGTGATGGTCCAGGCTTCCTGGACAAAAGTCTACCAGCACGCCGATGACGCTGGAGTGGCCATACTAGTCAGGTATTTCAGTCTGTAGTTGTACTACCCTGGTTTATATATGATTTTTTTACAAAGAGTTAGGAGGATTATGTTAATCTAAATGTGACGAAATATATGACCTACGCATAATATTTGAGCTGTCAATCATGTATTCACTTAAAAGCAGCATGTTGTTGTTTGATCTACAGAAACACTGCATGCAGAGTATGTAATATCTATTTTGAGGACCTCTTATTCACATTCTCCTTAGCGCTGCAACTTTATTTAGGTTAGTCATGACAATGTCATGTTATACCATTGCACCTGCTGGAGCCAGAGGGCCAACCAATGCTTCTCTGTCACTCATAACCTACTTTCCCCCAATAACCAGGAGAATAGATCTATTTAAATCACCTAATGCCAACATTTCGACTATGTGATTATCATTAGTGCTTAACTTTGATGATCTTGTTGACATTATGAGAGCTTAATATGTCCAGTCAGTCATTCTAGCACCCCCCTGTTATTCTTAGTTAGTTCATGAAACAGCAGAGGCAAAGAATAAACATTATAATCCATCTGTCAGGCATCTTTGGCCCAGAGAGGGCTTCCTCCCCTACCGGGAAGGCCATGTTTTGAATGCCTCTCCAGAGATCCAAGCAACCTACCGCAGAATGACTCCACCACCAGCAGTCAGATATTTAGAAAATCTCTCTCACCAAGGAAAACAAGGAATTTTTTCTATCACACTTTTCACGTTGCATTGTATGTTGCATCACCAGTTTAAGTGTGTGTTGTTTTTAATGAAAATTCCTTGGCTGATCTTCATAGCATCTGACTGGCATGAGAATGGAGTATCACTGGTGGACTCCTGCAGTTGTGACAGCTGCATTTAATTTAATTCTAAAAACATTAATTAATTGAAAAACAATCATAACAAAGCATCTCTGATTGATTGATGGAGGCGGAAGTTGAGAAGAAGTTTAAAAATGCAGAGAGTAATCAAAATGCAGATCTGTCATTGGTTGTTTTATGTCATGTTTTTCAAAAATGAAGGAATGTAAGGATCTAGCTTTCTCTTTGAAACCAATATCCCTCCAATCTCCATTCTATAAGAAACGTTAAAAAATTACCACAATTTCCATCTGCTTTTCCACATTCCTTCACTGACCCCACCCCAGTGTTTAGGAATTTCAGGAATGAGGACTAATTGATAAGCCTGACCATGGTAAATTCTTCCTTTGTCCCGGAACAGCAGGTTTTGTCACTCTGATAAACCTTGGAAGTAACATATGGTATTTTTAGTCGTCAGCTCCAGAGTTACTCTTGAAGAACAGATAAGGAAGGATTAAGAATCAAGTGACTATAAAAATACTAATGAAGCTATTTATATGCAACCACAGGTCATGCGGTAACAAGAAAGAAAAATTAAACAGCCCCGGCCCTGATTAGTTTGCAGTGAAACTATTACTTTGCTCTTGCACTTACAGAGGCCCTTCACCCAGTGCTGGGAGGTTACTACACAACCTCCACCCTTTAACTGTGACAAGTTAAACAGAAAAAAAAGGTTCCTTCCTTTTCATGTTAGAAAGAGAGACAGTTTGACCTCTGAGGGTCAAACAGGACAAAAATCTAAGAAAATGTCTCCAAACGTATTATTTGATAGCGTCACAACTATTGGTACCAAATTGTAAACCCGGTGTAAAGAAAGTGAAGCAAATGAAATATTAGATGTCTTTGCACTAATATTAACAACCTTGCGGACTAATCCATAGAGTAAAAGGAAAAAGTGAACTTATGGTATCCTGGGTAGAAAGGGAAATTGTTTTATGCCATATCACCCTCTCTAATTAACACATTATCACCTCCTGTTAGAAACCCTGTTACAGTACGTGCTCGATCCTGGGTTGTTTTCTGAGGCATGATGAGAGGCACAGCACAGCCAGTCCTGAACCAGTGGGTTGATAAATGGAAACCACATGAAGTAAACCCGAACCATATGACTCCAGAGGCCAGATGCCAGATGCTCTTTACAAGATCTGATCTATAGCATGACTTTTCACCTTGAGGAATAAATAATAAATAGCGTCGCTTGCAGTGGTTACATGGAATTAATTAACAATCATTCTGCAAGAGAAATCAACAAAACTTTAATTCGTTTATAAAAAGTATCAAGTAATTTTTCTCTGAATTTGTCTCTGTTTGGCCACAACACATAAAATAAAACTGATTTATGATGTTGATTGGTTTGTAACAAAAAATATATATATATTACAACGAAAAGGAACTGTATGCTGTATCTGAGCGAAAGCTGGTACGTTATCAAAAACCATTCCTCCCAGGCACAGAGTTGCATTAACCTAAGTAAAAAAACATGCGTTATATGGACATTTTATCTGATGCTTTTTCAACAAAGTGAAATCTTTCTACAGCGCTTTTGCCGTGTGCATGGATGAACTCTTCAGTCGCCAAAAACGAGAAGTACATTAGCGCTGATAAATTCACAGCTATTACAAATGTGCAGACTTCTAAAAATATGCATTCATAATTGTATGTGTGCGCGTGTGTTGCACAGGCGTGTGTTCATTTATAGTATGTGTGTGTATTGTATGTGTGGGCTAGAATAGGTCCTTGTACCAGTTGCTGATTGTAAGAGGCGACAAATGGGGCAGAATGTGATGCAATGTAATGTAATGTAATATTATTTTGCAGTGATGCACTGACTAGTTGTTTGGAAACTGCCATTAAACAACAGAAATAAAAGGAAAAGAACAGAATAATTGTATCCATATTTTTAATACCTAAGTATGGAATGTATTGTTATTCAGAACATTTGCATAGTGATATCACAGCACTTTCTTAGGTCTTTATATATATCACCATAATTTAAAGGGAGATGCAGCACTCTCGTGTCAGTGCTGATGTTTGCATATGGTATCTTACCAGCTAAAAAAAAAAAAGACCACTGCTTTGCAGTATAAAGGTGGTGCAGTCTGAAGGGTGTTGGGATTAGTGGAGCCTCAAAGCAGCTGCTCACACTCATTTCCCTCATTTGACAAAAACTCTTTTCCATCACAGGCTGTTTGTGAACTTCCCCTCATCGAAGCAGTACTTCAGCCAGTTTAAGCACATGGAGGAGCCGGAGGAGCTGGAGCGGAGTGCCCAGCTCAGGAAGCATGCTCACAGAGTCATGAATGCCATCAATACACTGGTGGAGAGCCTTGACAACTCGGAGAAGGTGGCCTCAGTGCTGAAGCTGCTGGCCAGGGCCCATGCACTCAAACACAAGGTGGATCCTGTTTATTTCAAGGTAAGGTGTGCATGGAAAGGATGAAAGTGACACCACGTACACACCAACTCAAACAGTTTGACTCATTGTGATATAAAATAATACGTACTGGTAAAATGTTGACGCTGTATTTGCAATGCAACATAAACGTCAAAACACGGGCGTGTCTAAATGATAACGGTGATTGAATATGGGTCTTGTCCTTACCGAACCTTTTCTATCAGGGAGTAGAATGATATGGTCCAGAGTGTGAGATAACCAGAGTGGAGCTGAAGTGAAATGAAAAAAAAAAAACAGGAAGCAGGAAGAAGAGAGCTGATAACCTTTTGTGTTTGTTACAGACAAAATGACATATCGCTGGCTGCAGAATACATTAAAACTACATTTTCCCCAAAAACATTTAGTCCATTATTTGATGATAAGTAATGATTGACAGCTGAGACTAACTTGCAACTGATCAAGCGGTATTGGTATCTGAGATCAGTATCACAGAACTGCATGGTGTCCAAATTAATTCCTGAACTTGTTGGTATCTTCTGGTAGATCCTGAATGGTGTCATCTTGGAAGTGCTGGGCGAAGCTTTTCCAGAGGTCGTGACACCAGAGGTGGCTGCGGCTTGGACCAAACTTTTGGCTACGGTCTACTGCGGCATCACTGCCATCTATGAAGAACTTGGCTGGCCCAAGCTCTCATCAAGCGGGTGAAGCATTGAGTCTGGATGTATTGAACTGTGCACAGTAAAAGACATATTTTTTTATTATAATTTGACAAGAGCATCATAAAAGATGTAGGAATCACGTGTAAATTGGGAATTCAGTTTGGTGAATCCATAGTATTATTTTGTACTCTTGTAAAGGACCAAAAGAAGGGGGCAAAGAGGGGAAAATACAACCATAAACCCAACAGAGGAAATGAGGTCACATTTGACTTGGATGTGCCTTCTGCTGAATGTGTGTATCGAGAAACTGCCATGTAAACATGCCATGTACTGTATCTACCCACCTTTCTACATGTTGTGCTGTTTTTTTTCCCTGATGCTTTCTTTTATAGATCTGTATCCACTTGTGGGAACCTACTGAGATAAGACCAAGACGTTTGTACCTTTTTAACAGTTACCCGTGATGGTCATTTTCTTTATCTCTTCCACTATGAATTACCTTTGTATCTGTATTCGATGATATTTTGAAATAAAACTGCAAAGACACCCAATGTGATTCCACAGTGCAACGTCAAAGCCTTTTAAACGTGCATCTGCTTTAAGATCTGACTCCCCTGTGTGCCCACCCAGGGACATGTCGACAAAATTAGACCTTTTCTCTTGCTTGTCCTGTCGCTCCATTATTCTCTGCTTGACTCAGCAGTGCTAAGTATAAGTAGCTCAGCAGCTGAAAATCCCTTTTTATAACCCCATTTATCCCTCTATCCTCTCTCTTTTCATAATATATGGTTGGAACGGTGTTCTTTGCCTGCAGGAATGTCATTAGCGGGCCGTGCATGTACAGAAGCACTCCAATGATATCTAATGAATCAGAATCCAGTTACATGGTAATTTGATTGGTATGCATTAATCCTCATTGTAAACCGACGCCATGCATTTTCCAAAAATACCACTCAAATCCAATTTAACAGACCCCTTTTGCAAAATGCACACCTGAACAAAAAGGAAAACATCCAGGTTGATTTGTTGTGCTGTGCCGATGCCATGGTGGAGGGGTGGGTTGTTTTCAGCATATAAAACACACAGCATGCTGCTTTGTTTACCCTGCCAGGGAGATCTAGCCCCCCTCCTTGATCCCAGCTAATCCTCCGAGCTAATCTCCTCAATCATAAGGGAGAGCCAAGGGGAAAAGACGGGAATAGTCAGATTGCTACACCACAATTCACTATTCAAGCCTTTTCAATGGAAGGTGAAGTCTCAGTGCTCTGAATCAGCAGCATTCCGGTCCCTGGGGTGGCACCATGTGTACCACTATGATGGTCCTGACCACCATCGCTCTCATCCTGCGGCAGAGGTTCTCCAACAAAATCAGACCGTGAGTACTAAGCGTTTACATAGTCTGAGTTTCTACCAGGCACAAAGGAATAGTGATTACTGAAAAATGTGACTGTTTTCATTCTGGAACTGAGGTGAGAGACTTGATTAGGATTCTATATTTTGAATTATTTATATTTATTAAACATAGGAGAAGGCACATAAAGCACAGGCATTACATAAAATAATTCCACCTTTACCCAAAAAGGAGCAGACACAGTTGTGCAAAAAAACTAACACAAAAACGAAAAACAAACTGCACGTTGGTTTTCTGTGTGGGGGAGTGAGGGAGGAACGCAGAGACTTATCTGCATCATTGATTTGAAATCACGCTGTGATTATTTTAAGGTTTGCCTTGAGCAACACTGAGCGGATTAAGTGGTTTGCTACACAACAACAGAGTATTCCAGCTTTTTTTAATGAAGCGATCAGGGAAGGGGAACGCAGCAGGGGCTCTTGACTCCATGGCTGCTAATTGACTCAAAGTGCAATCGTCTCATCCCCTCAGCCCTGCTTCGCCACTCACACAGCAATGGCAAACAGTGCCACATGGCCACGGCACCACAGAGCATGGCAACAGCAGGCTCACATAATTATGAGCCAGTATACGGCAAAACCCCAATTCTTCACCAGTCTGTTAGCAGAGTGTTGAATTTTTTCGAGGAAACTGTGATGATAAATATGTAGGATTTCTGTGTCTCTCCTGTATCACCCACCTCAGGCAGAGAGAGGCTACTGAGAAAGACGTGCCATACACGAGGAGCAATGGAACGACACAGACCCAAAAACAATAGTGGCAACAGTGAGCATCGCTGGGTAAGAAAACAGAAACAAGTCAAGATAATGAAAATAGACTGAGGAGATAGCCACAGGGGCCTTAAAGTGATACTCCACTTACTGGCTTGCTATGTAGTGTGTAGAAAAAAGAACCCGATATATAAAGATTCTTCGATGTGTTCCCGGAAGGGGTGGTGGAACTAAAAATAACTGTTCATTTAGTGCACTTACAGATAATTAAGTCAATTTTACTGGCGCTGTAGTCTTGGGAATATTTCAACGCAGTGCAGTGCTGGTCTGCCGAACACGCACAATTAAATTAAGAATAGCGTTTTAATTAATAATGTGTTTCGTACACTTAGATATGGACGGAGCGAAATCTGGAGGAAGTTCTTCTGAAAATCAGCAACAGCTTCTGTCGTCAAACTAACGTCAAACTTTTCTGGGAATTACAGAGCTGTGATATTAAGCTGGAGACAAGGGAAGAGGCAAAGAGCCACTGACAGCTGTATGCGTACGCGTGACTTATAGGAACATGCTCCAGACAATGGGAGAAAGTGGAGCAGTGGAGCATGTCGTAGAGGCAGAGATGCATAAAAGAGCTAAGATGCCTGCCCCACATTTAGCTTTTAAGTCCTCGCTGCTACACTGTTAATACTAAATGATTCAGAGGCAGAACAACAATCCATCAGCTCCTTGGAGGGTTATTATAAATACATAACCTCCCTACAAACCACACCATTTAATGCATCTGTTAAAGATCCTGACCTAAACCAGTAAACTGAACATTATTTTAGGCCACCATATGGGGATTTAATGCAGGTCAGAGGTCACAGGTCGGTGATGCCTTTCACTTCTTATCAGATCCTCTTTTAATCATGATTTTGTGATGACGGCATGACTACTGGACTTTGAATGTCAGTGGAACACAAGAATCAGATAAGAAGTCAAAGATATGTCGTGATTAACTGTTACGTTGCGAAATGCATTCAGCTGAGTCACTGTGATTTTTGCAATGATTGCATTAGTTGGGGACTTGTACATGGGCATGTCGGCTCTTGTCCCCACTGTGAGACTTGAGACCTGAACTGGCCATCGTCCCAAATCTGGTGGTGACCATCATGTGAGCTAACTGCAATTATATACCATAGTTTATTTGGAATAAAGCGAGAAATAAATGCACAAATGTGCATTAACTTGCTTACTTAAAAAGTGAATCTCAAGTTGTTTTGTATTCTTGTTTCAGTTTTCACAACAGCTTCAAAGGACCGGCTTCTCCGGATACAGTCGAGAGAGATTTCCCTTTTTTCAGTCTGATGCTAAACAGCTTACGCCAAGACACTCCCTCCAAAAAAATGTCGCAAGAGGGCCCTCCTGATGCTTTAACCGTTGGAACAAGAACCAAAGTAAACATCAGTTACATTTCTGGGAAAAATTCCATCTTGGAAATGAAACCTGAGAAATAATTCAGGACATCTGGCCATTTACCCACTTCTTTTATATTGTTATCTACTTTAGAACCATACTCTGAATTTTAAGCCCGATATAAATATTATAAGGGTTTAAAGAGATCAATCATGTTTTGTGCCTCCTCACATTTTTTTTCTTTGATACATTTACGAACTTGTTATTAATGCATGTATGAGGACAGAATGAGATTTGATTGGATGCCTCTTAGCTGAGTAGCTGAGCTCAGAAATGATACTGTAGGACACATTATGTATTGTATGGTGGCCATGACATTCCTGTGAAACCTTTAATGATGAAACATAATAATGCATTTGTGTGCCTCTTGATATTATCCAATACAAAACAGCAAAGCATTTTTTAAATCTTCCAACGTATAAGGATGTAATGTGACGTGGTTAATGTTGCATTTAGCATGTAAACTCACTATCCAGAATTGAAGTTCTCCTTGAAAGTAAAGATTTTCTCCTGGAATCTGAACATGTGTTTGGGCTGATGATGTATTTTAACTCATCCTTACTGACATTCTGCAACACAATTATTTTTTAAGCAAAAATAACATTACCGTTTTGTCAGCAATCTCTGTCTTTGCACTCGGTGCTGGTGTATAAACAAAATGACGCCATGCCATGTTTTACAGAATCATTTCCAGTCACAGTGAAATGAGAGATGGACACTGCTTTTTTGCTTGATCGCTGAATTACTTTGAATCACTGCTTACATGAATCAGATGTTGTTTAACAAACAGTTGTTACTTTGACCAAGGAGCTCAAATGTTTCAGTGAAGTTTGTTTGTCTGTCTGTTTGCAGGATGACTCAAAAACTACACATCTGATTTTTGTGGAGGGGGAGAATGCACTGAGAAAGAACCCGTTTAAAGTTGGAGTACATCCAATTTAGGGGGGGTATTTTATTTTGCTCCTTCTTTAACATTGTAAGTCGGGCGTAGGAAAAGGTATGTGCTCTTGGAGCACTGTCCTGGCTTGCACTGTTTTCCTTGATCTGTCAAGATGAAATTCTGTCTGCACAACCTGAGCCCACCACTGCTGCATCAATCCAAACCATTAAACAAAAATATTTGTGCAAGTACGGCCCAGTGGTTTCAATGGAGGTTGTCCACTTGTTCACTGTGGAAAAGGATCAGATCTGTTTTGACGGATGAAAAAAAATCACGTGATGCTTTCATGTGCATTTAATCTCACCTCTTCCATGGTGATGGAGCTGGAGGAGCAGAGGAAAGAGGACAGCTTGTCATAAATATTGTTATAATCTTATATTAGAGCAATATGCTCACTGGAGGGTGATCTGCCTGGTTATCATTGTGCTAATTAAAAGTGCAGCATCAGCCTCAGACCTCACTGAATTAAACATGGGTTATGGAGGATAAATTATTCAGCCCTTCATTTTTTGAAGCAACTGACGCTCTATCAAATTGTCTAAGCTCCGACGCCACCTGGTGGAAAATCGGTTGGGTCGATTTCACAAAGTGATGAAAATATGTCCGTTTGAGACTGTGTTAAAATGATCAACATATTTAAATATTTCTTTCTTATTCTATGATCACGTTAAAGAACATATTTGAATCTTTGACAGAGAGAGAGAAAAATATTTATTTATGTATGTTGTCTTTATCAGCTGGATCATTTTCTGAAACGATTCCTTCATTGATATTCTGAGAAAAACTACTCCACCCACAATGCACCACGGGGTGTAAACAGGAACTGTACCATTCGCCGGTTGCAATACTGCTGTTGCGGTAAATCGCTCAGAAACTAGTGGTTTACCATAATGATCAGATAAATTAATTGCTACAGATGCGGCACTTGTTAGAAAAAAGAATTAGCTTAGGTTAGCAATATGGCTAACGTGCAGCATTAAATTGATGTGGTGTGGTGTTGTGATTCTTTCTACTCTAAGTCAACTGGTGGATTTTAAAATGCTAAACGTCGGGACTAACTCAGAAAACGACCATACGAGAGCTTAAACGATATTATTAAAAGCCACATTAATCCACCACTAACGTTTATTGTGTTTTTCTCATGATGGCTGGCCGTTGTAACGGAGCGGTTACCAATGGAGACAGGAGACGCCTAATCAGATTTAGTTAGCGTTAGCTAGTTAGCTAGCTAGCTCCCCTCACTTTCACAGTTAACAGAAGAGATTCAGTATGGTGAGTCACACTGGGGTCAACACCTTTATGACTTAATATCATTTGTAATTCATTCAAAGGTCAGTTTCCAGTCTCTTTGTGTGCATGCAGTTGTTTGCATTGGTCCACAGTTGTTAATGCATTTTCATCTGGATAATAATTTGCTGTTTTTCACCATAATTTACAGGCTACAAAGCTGACAGGCAAGGCATCCAAAAGTAAGTTATTCCAGCTTCAGAAAAGATGATATTATTTTACCTCCTTGCGTATTAACATCTTATTTCGTTTACCATCTGCCCTGACATTTTATGTTAATGTGGAGAATAGTCCGACCAAGATGCACAAACAAGTGTGTCATAGTACAGAGCAGAAGAGAAAACAAAACCCACACAATAGTAGTAGTACCAGTCATATAGATAATCACCTCAGAGATATTAGCATTATATGCTAGCATTACAAAACCACCTTTGCAAGTAAGTTTCAAGCTTATGTCAAATTGTATCCCCCCATGGTTTTCCTAAGGTTTTTTAAAAACGATAACATTATCATAATAGTGTTATTACTGTGGAATATTTATGTGTTATTATATTTTCTCTTTCAGAACATCCCTTAAGGGGGAGAGCAATTCGCGGTGGAGCCTTGAATCAGTACGTTGGAGTTAGAATCATTAAATTGTTACTGGTCATAAATGTTTACTATTCTTGATTATAAGTTCCGTTTATGTTTTTCTTCTGCAGCTCATCTGCCACTGATAACCTCTACAGTATGCTGGCAGAGGAGGTAAAGAAGGATGGCGAGGACACCGAGGTATGCAGTTCCCACAGGGACAAAAATAAAAATGTTTACCAGGAAGAAACCACAGCAGAACCAGACTGGGGTGGGCAGCCATCTGCCCTGATCATTTGGTTTGAGAGGAGAGAAATAGGAGAGAGGGATTGCAAGAGGCCAGTGTAACCAGGAAGAGCTGTTTCGTTGGTGTTTATAAGATTGTAAACTTGTTGTTATAATGATATTAATAATAGTGATATGTTGGTATGTAGTCACAAATGTGAGAGAGGACACATACGACATGTTTACACTCACAGTCTGCTTTATGTAAGCATCATCAACCTTTGTTCTTACTTTCATTTTTGTCCAAGGACTCAGATGTTTCGGCAGCAGATCCCAGTGACATTCTGAAGAACATGAAGGTGGGCCATCAAAAACAAAGCAGAGACAGTGTTGTTCGTTGTTTATCTGTGCATTGTCACAGGTCCAACTCGTTTTCTGTCTGTCTGCATACAGGAGACCGACGATATGGATGCTGACCTCTTTACATCAAAGAAAAAACCCAGTTCTGCTCCTGCACAGACAACGTCATTTGTTCATGATGCACCGAAGAAAGATTTCACTGCATCAGAAAATACCGAAAAAGCAGAAGGAGGAGGTAACACTGTTCTTGTATAAATTATTCTCTCATTAGTAGCGTCACATTAGTTCCAGCTTTGAAGTGTGCATTGATAGCAGCAATCAGAGAACTGTGTCACCCACATTTAACACAGATGATCCCAGCACGGGAAGAAAAAAGCCAAACTCTGCGCCCTCTGTATCATCACGCAACTACAGGAAGTTCAGCTTCTCTGGTGAGTAGCTCTCTGTCTCTCATCCCATCTCTGAGAGCGACCCTTATAATAACTCTCATAGCAAGAGTACCATTCACTGAGCTTCGCTCTGTTTTTCCTAAACTGATGCATTAATTTAGACTGTGGTGGTGATGATGAATGTCTTGCTCAGAGACCAAACACTAAAGGTACAATATACTGTATGTGTTTAGTCTTTTACTTAATTTATTTGTAGCAGATAGTTATCACTATGTAGTTTTAGTGGTGTCTGAGTTTGAACAAGAGAAGAACAATGTCTGACAATATACCGTCAACTGTTATTTACTAGTGAGACAGTTTTTTGGATACACCTGTAACATTTACTGTTGTTGAGCTCGCTGATCTAATAGTATGATGTGCATGACCATTATAAAACTTAAAGAATCTAATTTCCTTGTTTGTCTAGATCTAGATGACCCTCTTGCTGACCTACTTGATGACTTGCTTCCAGATGAAACCAAGTCCAAATCTAAAACTAGCAAGCAGGAGCCCAAACCTGAACCTCAGTCAGCCCAGTCTCCTTCAGCATCCCCAGTCTTAAAGAGTAAAACATGCAAGACTTGAAATATTCAAATTGAAATTCTTTGCTTTTCATTCTTCTCTGAAATCATTAAACTGTAAATATGTGTGTTTATTCTTTAAAGCTAAAGCAGCAAAGACACCAGGTGAGCTTACATTTGAAGATGATCAGGATGACCTGATGGAAGCACTTGGGTTTGATAGTGATACAAAAAATCCCAAGAAGAAAGACGCTCTGCTGTGGCCCAACAAGGAAAAGTAAGAGATGATTTCACTTTTACTGTCTCACTGTTGTTGTTGTACTCATAGTGCTCAAATACTAAATACTTTAATTGCTGTTGTTGAAGGAAAAAAACAATCTGAGTCTAGTTCCAAGTTTGCTGAGGTGGTGCAAGTTTATTGAAGTTCCAGGTCTTGGTGAGCCTACCGACACAGAGTGGGACTGGTAACAGAGACTCCTTAGACTGCTCGGTCAGAGAACAGATAAACCCTGTCTCCAGGTGTGGTTAAAGACAGTTCATGAATGGATCGTATAGTGGTTGTGTATTAGTTAGTCTTTCAACTGTCTTACAGAGGAGTGTGAACACGGTAGGGGGTAGGGATGGCTCACAGACAATGTCAGAAACAAAGGGCCAAAGGGACAAAGGAGTGACACCCAGGTAGTAAGATCAAGGCTCTGGTCAGCAGGGGAGCAGAGACAGGAGGGAAAAATCTTTTTGCTGGGTTTGCCCCAGACATGTAATGGCAATTGTCCTTTAGTAAGTACGTTTTCTTCTTCATTGTCTTCATAGTGCTTTAGGGTGCAGTTAGAAACAAAACTCTTTCTCAGAGAACCTGACCTTGTTCTTCGTCAAACTTTTTGGATTTTACAAAAACCTCGTGCTTCTCCCCTTTCCCCCTGTGTGTTTATTCTCAGAAGCGAAGCCCCTCAGAGAGCTCGTACTAGACTTGATGAGATTCTGGACAGTCGGACTCCAGCTCGTCTTCTGGAGCGACCACCTACAGGTGAGAGAAAGGACCAGTTGCCGCAGCAGAAGACCACCAGTGTCAAAGGTAATAGAGCTAGCCCTAAGAAACTCTCTCTCTCTCTCTCTCTCTATACATATATATATATAAACTATATTAAAAGAAACCCAAACTACCTTTTGCTCAAATTTATCAGAACCACTGTTAGAAGACGATCTGACATTGGGGTCTTATCAACCCACTCTGGGATCCACGCCTGAAGGACGTCAGTCCCGCAGACAGTCTGTCCGGTGTGTACTCCAAGCTTGGATTTCAATACAAAGTAGACATATGATTTGACACCATACATTTCTGACTTTTTCTTCTTGTAATCAGATTTTCCACTGATGATGTCAGTTCCTTTTCCCTGGAAAGAAACCCAAAACCTTCCACGACCACCCCAGCTCGACAACGCAACTCAGCTGACTGGTTAGGCCTCAAGACAACTGACGATACTACATTTCCAGAGGATGACACCAAAGAGAGCAAGTCTTCAGCAGAGTCACCAAAGGCTCCATCCTCTCCGTTATTGGAGAGAAAGCTCTCTGTGACTAGTAGTAATGTCACATCTGCTGCAGCTGTGGCAAAAGAACCCAAACCAGAGGATGCAAAAATCCAGAAGAAAGAAGAGGAGGAGGATGACTGGTTGGCAGGGGCACTAAACAGAAAGAAGACTCTGTCTGCTTCAAACACTGGGACAAAAAAGCAAGAGGAATCTTTAGGCTTGGGAGAAGAATTTGATGTGGACTCATTTGTTAGGTACCACTGAAGTGACACAGTACAAGAAGATGCAGTGACAGAAGAAACATGATATTATAACCTGCTCTATTTTTTTCAGTAAACAAGTCACGTCACAGGCTCCCAGAGGCAGAGATGACAATATGGCATCCATCAAAGAAACTAGGTGTCGTGTCGTGTTGTGTGTGTGTGTGTGTGTGTGTGTGTACTGTAAATATTGTGTGAATCAATTTAATCCATACATGTGATACTTTGTGACACAATTTGTTTCCCTTCATTTTCCTTTTTTGCGTAGTAACACATTTCCTGGACAGCCCAGCCCTGCTGCTTGTTTCACCCCCATCAGTGAGGAGAGGAAGGAGCAAGGTATTCACAGTATTCACACTGTCATTCACCTGAAAAGCTTTTTTCACTTCTTTGCACTTACATTTGATTATAAAATGATGATCTCAGAAATCTATTGTAATGTCTATCGCAAAGGGGTGTTTTTTTTATTTTAGGGAAATCGTTTCAAACTAATTTGAATGAACTGTCCCTATATATGCCAGTGTGAAAATGAATACGACTGTTTTTGTTTTTCTTATTCAAGCAGTTCTTCAGCAGAACAAAATGCAAAACACATCAACTGCTATCCAACAACAGGTATTCATGCTCTAATGTCATAAAGTTGTTGTGATTTAGGACTTTGCTTTTTTTTAAAATTCCTTATCCTCTGAACAGGTCACACTGTCAAGGGACAGTCTGCAGCAGCTGCTACTACAACAGCAGGCAAGAAACTTCTCAACTCCCTGCTCACCTGTACATGCAGATTTAATCAAAACATGACAACACATTGACGACCTGTTTGTTCTCGTCTTACTGAATCACCTCTAAAAGATGATGCCGTCTCAGTTGATGGGTCTGGGGGGTGCTGTGGATGCAGGGGTCCTGCAGAGACTCAAAGACACAGAGCATCAACACAGAGATCATCAAGCTATGCAGGTTCGCATCATTCAACTGGAGGGACAGGTATGTTAATGCAAATGTACTGATGATGGGACAAACATTGCTACAGTGACCATGTGGGGGGATTATTTCTCATTTCTTACTCTAAACTCTAAATATGAATTGTGCAGGTGAAGACCTTGCAGCTAGAGCGAGACCAGAGCCAAATGATGCTAGAGAGTGTCCAGCAACAGCATAAACAAGAAATGGAGCTCATGGAAAACACACACAAGTAATTTTTGCATAACCAGACACACAAACACACATTTTTAGCGCAAATATACCTGTGCACATATATTGTGCATGACTCCCTGTGTTTAGAATGGCTCATGTCTGTCTTAATTGTTAACGCATACTGTAAGCTTTCTTGTGCACATGCAGGGCTCGTGTGAAGCTGATTGAGGAATCGGCAGCCCAGAGGGAAAACAGAGCGCGGCAGGACTATGAAGACTTAATGGAACGCCTGGCCAAAGTAACAAAGTCTGCCGAGCAGGAACGCTCAGAGCTGCAGGCTCAGTACCAGCGCAAACTGGCCCAAGCCCAGCAGGAGAGAGACCGTGAGGTAGAGAGACTCAAAGATCTCCAAAGGTAAACTTGGGACACTGGCAAAAATCCTTTACTGTAATATGACAGTTATTAACTTATATATTTATATTTAAATATTTCATATTTGTCCTGTATGTCGCAATCAAGGAAATCTATTTCAGAGATGAAAAAAGACCATGAGGACCAGCTTGAGAGACTGAAGAGGTTGAAGGACGAAGAGATTGATGCAGTTACAAGTGCAACATCTCAAACCAGGTACGTCATTATCCGAGAAGTTTCATTTACAGTTATATATTTATTATGTATCTTGTCCTGTTGTTTTATGTGTGACAATACTAGTTTTCGGTTCCGATGTGGTAAGTATTGCAAGAGCAAACAAACTAAGAATATTTTAATTGTGAGCTAAGTTAGTCTTGGTCTGGATTTCAGGAAGGTTTCTACACTCTACCAATTATTTCCCATTGTTCAGGTCTCTGACAGTGGTGATCGAGCAGATGGAGCAGTTTTCCGCTCGGCTGGGAGAGCTTTCTTCTCGGGTGGAAAGCACTCACGAACACACGGCACATGGCCTGGAGCAGGGAGCACGGCACAGAGACGAGCAGCTTCGAAGTATGTGACACGCACACACAAATTGTGCAAATAGGTCAAGAAACAGCTTGTCTAGCGGCATAGTTGTATGAAATTGCAAGTGGGTCAAGGTCGTTCTTGTTATGTACTTCAAGTCATGCAGGACCGACTGGCTCAGCAGCAGAAAACCATGTCAGAGGAGAGAACTTACCTCAAGGAAATAATTTCCAGGATGGACACTCAGCTCAATGAGCATCAGAGACAGCTCGAGAAGGTCAGAGAAAGACAGACCTAAGAAATACCCAATGGGCCCTTTGGTAGAATAGATCCCTTAGACTCCCCTTGCTGATTGTAAGCGGTGGCAAAAGGGACAGTATGTGTTGCCTTGTAGTGTAATGTAATGTAATTTGGCTGGAATGCCAACCACACACTCTTTCTTTGTGTGCCACAGGAGCGCTGGAAGATGACAGCAGAGCAGGCCAAGGCTGAGTCTACACAAAGAGGCCTTGAGGAAGAGCGGCGTTCCCTAAGCATGCAGATCAACATGGAGAGAGAAGAGCTCGAAAGAGCCAAGGTGAGGCAGACGAATTGCAACACCGGAGCAGATTGCAGTAGAAGGGTTCTGTCTTGAGCCCATGTGTCACTGTTTTTATCAGAGCGCTTTGCTGGAGGAGCAGAAATCAGTGATGCAGCATTGTGCAGAGGAAAGGAGAAAGCTGGCAGCTGAATGGGCCCACTTCCACGCCCAGGAGAAGCAGAGACATGAGAGGGCTGAGCGAGACGTTGGAAGTCTTTTGGAGAAGAGAGAGGGCTCCATCATCAGTCTGGCACAGGTGAGCTTTTACTTGTTTCACTCAAATGTTGGTAAAATGTACATAATTACAACTCTGTTTATATCTGTCAATGTAACCACATATGGTTTAAGTATGTGTGGCCTTTTATAGTGTGCTCTTATGTATGTCTGTTAGATAGTCTTGTTTGATTGTTAAGAAGCCATTTGTTGCTTTTCACTGCTGACATGCACAGACTTCAGAGGTCTTCCATCTTTTATTTCTGGTGTAGGATCAAGCTGATCTAAAGCTACGAGCTGCAGAGGTAAAACAGAAAGAGATGACTCTGGCACAGGAGCGAGAAACTTTAGAAAGACTAAGAGAAGAATTAGACAGAGAGAAAGAAAGAATAAGCAGCACAGCCCTCAGACTCCAAACACGAGCCCAGGAGGTGGAGGCCTTCAGCAAAGTGAGATTACACAACACAGACCTCTGCAATGAATGGAGTAAATAACATGTAAACTTGACATGTAACATCACTGTGCTCTTTGCAGCTCGCTGCAGAGAAGTATGAAGAGGGAGAACGGGCTTTACAGGAAGCAAAACGAGTGGAGGCTGAACACGAGGGGAGGCTCAGAAATGTCCACGTCCAGACAGAGAGACTGAGACAGCAAGAACAAAGAATCCTTCAGGTATGTGCCAGGAAATATGGACAGCAAAGAATGTATACAGTAATTGCAAAGCAGTTTCTAAAGGCAGTTTTTGTTTCAGGAGCGAATACAGTTAAATTATCTGCAGAAGGAGACAGGGAGACTGAAGCAGGACGCTCACATCACCTCTTTACCACAAATGACTTCACCCAGTTTACAAGGTAGTTTTTGAATCATAAAGGGTAACTAGTATCAAAATGTGTAAAGGAAATGCATGCATAATGTAGACAAGGACAAACTATCTTTTTTTTATTTCTAGAGTCAGTTTTGCCAACTCCTCAGCTAACGTCAACTCTGAGTGTCCCCCCTCCCACTTCTATAGACAACAGCCAGTCCATGGCCCTTCAGGCCAGTGTGGCTCTGTGGAAGTACACTGCAGAAAAGGTAAGCTTCTGTTCTTATGCACTTGAATTGATGCAAAAACTTAAATAACAGACTGAAGAAATCAATCAGCACTTTAAGTTGGTATTCCATGTGTTTTAATTGTGAACATTGACAGATTATATGGCGAGTAAAATACTGAACATTTGCACTTAAACATTTAACATTTTAAATGTCTTGCCGACTTCAGTTGGGACCCAAGGCACAACACACACCCCCTTGCTGATCATAAGAGGCGACAAATGTGTTTTGTTGTAGCGTATTGTAACGCACTGTTTGCCAACTGCCATTAAACATCAGAAAAAGAAAGAAAGAAAAAGTCTTGGCAGAAATAACCTTTACATTTTTTCTACCTGCAGGACCGTGAATACCTCCAAGAGGAGCAGATCTTTCTAGAAAATTTAAAGAAGAAATCCTACAGATCATCTTTAAAAACAGAGTGGCCAATGCGTGCTGGACACACTCAATAGGACATTTTACACAAACTGGATGCTTTGATATCCCATTGTGCATGAATTTTATACATTGTGGTTTTAATAAACATTTTAGATCAAACATTGCATTTAATTTGCACACAATTCAAGTCACTGCTTTTTATATTTTCCTGTTGTACCAAGACTTCTGGGTTAAGTCCCAAGCTGGTGTGTTGTGCTCTGCATTTCTCCACCGAATGCACCCAAGAGCTACAAAAATATAAAGGAATTGCAATTTAAACACACCAAACTGCTACAATCACCAGACTGAAATATCATATTACATCTCTGGTCAAGCCTCAGGTTACCATGACTCCACACTTTGGTTCAGACAGGGATAACATGTATCATCACAGGCTTGACTAAGTAAGAGACAGTATTTTGTACCTGATTTACTTCACCTCTGGAGTCACGACTTCTCACAATCTTGCTTTGATGCCATAACATCTGCAAGGGGAAATTAGAAAACATGATCATTAAATGCTACCATCAAATAACAAAAGTTTAATAAAGCTTTTACAGCGTTTCTCAGAACAGCTATTGGCATCGTCAGTTATCGCATCAGACGGCACTTCCTATGCAGCAATTTTCATCACCGAATCAGAGGCAACTTGAATCACTGTCCTCAACTGATAACAAACCTTTTCTCTGGCCTGCTTCCTCTGTGCAGTCGGTGCAGACTGGGTCATCTGAGCCACATTTCTGTAACAACACGTTTTATTAGTGACAATTCATCAGGAGTGAGTGGGTTTAAGCATCAGCCTGCAGACAGTCAGATACCATTGTTTTCCACACTTTTTTTCAGACAGGGATAACAAAACTCATCACATGACCTGCAGCGTGAGAAGCACGTGGGATTGTACCATTTGTGGTCAGTCTTACCTCTCTTCGAGATGTCAGCCACTGTTGGTATGAATCTCATGCTACGTCATCCAAAGCTTTCTGTAATGAATTCATTTAGCAGGGTCAGTAACAGATATGCGGACATAAGTATACAAGTGTACAAAGTAACCTATGTAGCTTTTTATCACTCTTACACGACGCAACCGAACATTGATGTTTATAGTCACAGTAGTCCACTTAACGGTGAATCAATGCATGCTCTCTGGTGTTAGCATATCATATATTCTAAAATTAATGTATAACTTCCGGGCAACATGCTGTCCACGCACGTGTCCGCCTAGCTAAACCACAGCTAACAGCTAACAGCCTAGCCTGGTCCTAACGAAACCACCTTTAGACATCCACAGATCTCATGAAGCCATCAGAAAACCGAACCATTACCTGATAGCCGCTGCTCATGTTCAGCAAGCCGGACACCGGCACCTAATTTTATTCGAACATATAAAAACCGCATGGTGAAGTCACACACAACCTATATGTACCAGCACCAGAGGCTCAGAGAGCATAAAGACAGAAATCTCGCGTGAAAATGCTTTTGTACGTTGTAAACGTCGTATATCACGTGACACCAAAGTGGGTGTGGTAAAAGTTTTTTGTAATTTCGGTTACTTGTTAACAATAATGATAATCATACATTATTAATTCCGCAATGGAAATTCAAACAGTCTTTGCATTTAACATATACTGTTACATATAACAGTATATGATTAAGGGCCTTGCTCAAGGGCCCAAAGTGGAGGATGGTAGTGGACCGATGGTGGTGGCACTTCACCCAATCTCCTGCCGGCTCTCAGTCCTCTCTCTAGCCTCTTCTCCACCACTCCACAAATAATAATAATAATAATAATAATAATAATAATAATAATAATAATAATAATAATAATAATAATAATAATAATAATAATATGTTTATGTAAACATAATACAGTATTACTATTATGTTTGAGTAAACATACTTCACCCTGCAGCAGGTTATTACTACTACTACTTCCGTTCAGATAGAAGAGAAATGGACTGCGTGTATACTGAGATAAATGGGATGAAAGAGGACACATGGTGTTTATTGTTTATTTCCTCAGGAGGAGAGGATGGTGTCCAGGACAGCCTTCATCACTGCCATTCCCTTTTCACTCACTAGGGAGAGACTCTGGACCAGGAAAGACACACACACACACACGCACGCACACGCACGCACACAGCAGGGTCCCACTACAATCTGATCGGAGTCAGCACTGCACCGACATCCACACACCGGCCTGCGGGATGGAGACCGCCGCCTGTGTGCCGGAACCATCCCGCCGGCGGAACGGCTTGGTGGGGACTCTGTACGGGGAGTTCACCGACCCGCTCACCGACGGGGTCCGGTACTCGGTGATCCTGACGGAGAGCGCACTGACCGTCCAGAGGATCTCCTCGTCGCCCGGACGGACCAAGGTGGTTTTTAACCTGAGCGACTGTATCGGCTGCAGGGCGCACAGAGGAGCGGGGCCGGACAGCGCGGACACGGCCGCCTACTTCACAGCCTATTTCTACCCGTCCAGGAGGCGCTGGATGACGGCCGGAGTGGCCCGGCAGAGAGTGGAGCAGTGTTTCCGGGTGGCGCGCGTCCAGGAGCCGCTCGTCAACCTCCAGGAGGCAGAGAGATGGGCTCGTGCCATCAGAGACGCATCAGGACTGCAGGCGCCCCGGAGAGACGGTGGGTCCCATCACCCTGCTCACCCTAATGATGACTCACATTGAACACTTTCAGAACTTTATGTGAAAATAAATGATTGGACCATAAGAAACAGACCAGAGTGTTAAACACTGGGTTAAACGACATTAAAGGTTCATGCTCTCACTGGTATACAATGATGATGCATCCTTCACCTCCACTGTCATGGTCTTACTTCCTGTTAGCAAACATGAATGATTCAAGATCACACACACACACGCACACACGCACACACACACACACACACACACACACACACACACACACACACACACACACACACACACACACACACACACACACACACACACAGATTTTCATCTGATCCTCTGTCAGAAGAGACTTTTAACTGCCCTGACCTGCTTTCCCTGCTTTGTAAATTCCCCTGATTATATTGTTGATGGCTGGAAAGAAAACAGTTTTTGCATCTTCCTCTTCAGCAGCTGGGTCTAATCAGGTCTCATCATACCCCGTTATGTTTAAAATGCAGATTTGTGCTCAGGTTTCTTTGTCTACCATGCTCATTAGCTCCTCTGTGTCGACATTAATGAACACAAATACTACACTTGAAGTGTTTCTGCAGCTAATTAGCACTGCCACTCATATGGGAGGAAGTGGTTGTGATCAGGGTTCAGATCCTGACTCCAGCACGTCAGGTCAGGTAATATCTGTCGCTGAAGCTCCGGCTGGAGACGGTCAAAGATGAAGCGGATATTTGACTTGGCAGTGACTAATTTGGAATGTTGGTGTCCAGAGACGGAGGCAAGTGTTAGTGGCGGGATGAGGAATTAGGTCGCCCCTCTCCTGGTGGCAGCCCCCCACTGCAAACACCGAGACAGACCGGGCCCTGTGTGCTGCGAACATCCAGCCTCCCTCTGATCTGCAGCCAGCAGGACTTTGGGTTTCAGCCCTGTGGGACAGATGGTAACCTCAGAGGTGACTCGCTTCCCCCTCCATCCCTGCCCTCTCACTGGACGTACCAAAGAGCTCCATGCGTTTCAGATCATGCATAGTAATCAAGCAGCTCAACCATCTAACAGGCAATAATCTCTCATTTCAGACCATCTTCCCTGCTTTCAAACACAGTAATGATACGATTATATTATAAATTAATGGGCTTGTTATTGTATTTCCAATCCAGGCCAGTCAATAATAGTGTTGAGCAGATTGTATAATGTGTTTTCAGTGAGTAATGTGCTGTAAACACTGTAAAGTAAATGCTGTTTTACTGCCATGCAGGTCAGTGTGATTCGCTAATCCCATAGTGTATTTACCCCCTAAATTAATTGCAAGTCGTCTCATCTGGCATTGCAGATGGAAAGGTTGGATTAAAAGTGCCAATGTGCTGCTAGATTAGTATTTAGGCATTGACACACTTTAACAAAAGTACACAGTGAGAAGTATTGTTTACAGTGAGGTTCTCACTACTCAGTTAGTCTGTGTTGAAATAGAAATATATCACGCCAGAAGTCTCACAGGGTTTTTACTCTCATCGCATCACAGCAGGATTATTAGAGTGAATGAGCTATAAATAATGAAGTGACTGCACTGTGGTGAAGTACTGTTCATGTTGATGTTCTGCCATAGAAGTGCCCCAGCTTAGGAGATCCACAGTTGCATGCAAAGGAGTGAGATGATTTTGATTCTCTTTGACTTTGCCTACTCGCGGCTGCCTCTGTTGCTGCTGGCTGTGTATTCAAACAGCTGATAGGAGGACAGTGACTGATTGAACATTTATACAGTGTATGAATGTGAATGAACTGTGCCTTTGTTGAAGGAGATGAGAGCTTGAATGCGTCACCAGACGACCTCTCACCCTGACCAGCATCTCGGTCCCTCTGGAGCCTCTGGCTTCTGCTTTGTGACACGTGGTTGAGACGGCCTGTCATCGCCACCCCGACCCCCACCCCCACCCGCACCCCCACCCAGCCTGGTGATGCCTCAGTGGGCAGTGGTGTTTATCCTCAGTCGATTCCCTCCCCTCCTTTCCAGCAAATACTCAGCCAACCCTGGAATTTAGTTTGTTTGTGGACACGTCAGTCCAGTCTGGACACAGTGTCAGTTTCACTGAGACACTTTTCACTCAGACGACTGCGTTTCCACTCCTCTCCTTCATGTTTGAGCAAATCCACCCTCTGCTGCCGTATGTGGTAGTGAAAGCACATCGATCTTTATTTAGCATCTTCCTGCGCGGCGATACACTTGAGGCATATGCGCTGTCAGTTCAGTGCTTGTTAGCGCTGTCACACATTCACATCCAGTCTGCCTGTCACTTCTCTGCCTCTGAGTGTGTCTGCGCAAACTGCAACACACACACACATACACACACACAAACACACACACACACACACTGTAGTTAAAAGTTTGCTTGCCGGTGTGGTGGGGAGGTTGCTCCTGCAGGAATCTGACGTCACATCACAGGCAGATTTCACATACACCCTCATGCACCACATTGGTCACACACAGACTACACACACATATACACAGATTCTCCAGGAAGAAACCATCTTTAGAAACTGCCAATAGAAACATGAACTTATTGATATCATCATTCAGGTTTTATCCTCAGGTAAATAATTTAGGGAGACATTGATCCATCTTCATGATTGTCCGGATGCAGGATGCACTTGTGGATAGATTGTGTTATTGTATTTTGTGGTAGGTTTGTAATATAATATTGATCCAGGTGTAGTCAAGGTTTATAATTATAATTACCTTATTCCCACCTTTTAAGTTATTCATTGCAATCAAGTGCAGTTATTTCAGTGCACAGAGTAAAGCTACATGTGTCTGTGTTAGCTGCGTGGTAATGAGACTGAACTGCAGTTGCACGACGTTATTCATCATTCTCTTTGAATTGCTGCATTCATCTGAGTTATAGACAGCGATCCAGAGGCCTGGGACCAGTGTGATGTTGACAGTGTGTGGGTGTCGCTTCTCCTTCCTGTCAGGAATTCCTGTGTGTGATATTTGACTTGGAAACATCCAAGTCAAATATCTGTTGGTTTATTAAACGTATGTTGTTTTGCTTTGCATATGTGAGTATAAACCATGATTTTAAAGCACTTTCACTGTCACCAGACCCTTTTTGCTTTATTCAGGAAGTGCAGCCAGGATCCTTTGTGTCTCAGAGCCATATTGTGCTCTTATACAAAACGATGGTAGCCCCATGTGGGTGAGGTAGAGTTAGCGTCTAGCCTGTTCCTGTGTGTTATTGCACTCTCACCTCCACCTCCTGATGGCTTCACACCTCACCTCTCTGACGTTTTTTTTTTTTTAACCTCTGCTGTTCCCCATCACAGGCCTAATGAGGTAGAGGAGGCAGTGACAACATCGTGTAGTTTAGGCTTGATTGCCAATGATGCACCACTGGAAATCAATGCTGCAAACTATAAAGAAAAAAAGAAATAAAAAAGCCTAAAATATACTCTTGAGCACATCTGACCCTCTCAGAATTTTTAACTATTTAAGATTTTATATTACATTTTATGCTGTCCCCCATAGCAGAGTCACACTACATCCAAAATATTGATCTATACCCTTAAAATAAACAATCTGCCATTTTTAAGCCTCAAAGACAATTACTCTATTGGTGTCTTTTCCGGAGGAACAGAAGCAACAGGAGGATCACTTCACTGGACATGAATACACAGTGTCACAGAGCTGCCACTGTGTCAACCCCCCCACCTGTCCTCTGTGTCTGCCCTAGGTGTCACGTATATGGAAGTACGTCGGCCTTGCCGGGTAATGATCCTTGTGAACCCTAACAGCGGGCGAGGTCAGGCTCTGCAGCTCTTTACTGGCCACATACAGGCGATGCTCACCGAGGCCGCCGTCCCCTACACACTCGTCATCACAGGTCAGTAACAGTTTCATATTTACCGACTTGTGTTATTTATGCACTACATCATTCTCTTGTCAAGGTCACCCTGACATGATACATCAGCGAGGGGATTACACTTTCAGGCCCATCATGGTATAATCATGCACAGATAACGTGACTACGGGCCTCTGGGCACAGACATGGAAGATGCAGAACCAAAGAAAATATTTGATTATGTCGCCAACTGATCGTTTGCATTTCATCACAGTCTGTGATGTGCGTCAGCTGATACATCAGCAAAAGGCGAGGCGGAAACGGATGGAAAATATGTTTGTTTATTTGAGAAAGCGTGGTGAAGTGTGTGCAGACTCTCTGTGCAGACTCTCTGTGCAGACTCTCTGTGCAGACTCTCTGTGCAGACTCTCTGTACAGACTCTCTATGCAGACTCTCTGTACAGACTCTCTATGCAGACTCTCTGTGCAGACTCTCTGTGCAGACTCTCTATGCAGACTCTCTGTGCAGACTCTCTGTGCAGACTCTCTGTGCAGACTCTCTATGCAGACTCTCTGTGCAGACTCTCTGTACAGACTCTCTGTACAGACTCTCTGTACAGACTCTCTGTGCAGACTCTCTGTGCAGACTCTCTGTACAGACTCTCTGTGCAGACTCTCTGTGCAGACTCTCTGTGCAGACTCTCTGTGCAGACTCTCTGTACAGACTCTCTGTGCAGACTCTCTATGCAGACTCTCTGTACAGACTCTCTGTACAGACTCTCTGTGCAGACTCTCTGTACAGACTGCGGGGATATAAATGAAGGTCAGCAGCTGGATGGTGACGAGAAAACAAAGAGCGATCAGGGCAAAGAGGAATGGAGCAGAGCAGAAAGGAGGGGGGAATCATCTGGGTCACTGAGGACCTTCAGTGGTCAGATATGAGACTGTGGGATTCACTGCTCCAGTGAAGGGACCTTTTACATACTGAATGAAGCATCCGGTGGAAGCTTTATTTTAACCTTGCTGAACCTCAGATGAAGGAGAAAACACTGCATTTAGCCAAATAGCTAGAATTTGCATGTGTGCATTCACATACGCCTTCATCTGTGCAGTTCAAGGGAGAAACAACACAGCACAACAACCGCGGTCCTTTGCTTTGGGTTCATGTTTGTGTTTTATATTTGACCCACTGAATAAGGACGTGACCGGGACGTATAGCATCAGCTTGTTATATGTTATCCACCTATATGTACTGATAAGGGGGCCACTGAATCTCTTTTCTGTCCTAATCTCTCTGATTTTATCCCAAAGGATGGAGATGAAGGGAGCGTGTCTGTCGCTCCACCTTTGCCCTTGTTTTTATTTCTTTATCCTACGCGTTGTCACAGTCTTCTGCCTTATCTCGCTCTGTTTTTGTTCTCGCTCACCTCCGGTGACCCTCAGAGCACCAGAACCATGCGCGGGAGCTGGTGAGGAAGGCAGACCTGTCACAGTGGGACGCCCTGGTCATCATGTCTGGAGACGGGCTGCTGTTTGAGGTGCCGTGACTACTCCTGACCCGTTTCGGTTTCATAGTGGCACCACTGTAATTCGAGCACTGATGGAAATATAATAAGCTCTTTTACCACACCAGTTTCTATTGTTAGCACTCTTTCAAACTAGGCCCATAAAAAATTTATTAGAATTTACACACGACAAACTAGATCTGTTGCTTTAATTCTAGCAACTAGAACTGTTCTTTGTTATATGTACATAAATACATTATCTTTAACCAGGGTAGTTTCAGGGTCCCTGGCTTTGCCTTGCATGAAAAGTATTTTATCACACACAGACATTACTTTCCACTTAGTCCAATGGCTTTGCTTCTGTTTTTCTATTTGTTCTTGTTCATCCAGGTGATAAACGGTCTGATGGAGCGAGAGGACTGGCAAGACGCCATCCAGACCCCGCTTGGTATCCTTCCAGGTGGCTCCGGCAACGCCCTGGCTGCCTCCGTCCACCACTACTCACAGTGAGTCAGTCCATTAATGAGCCATTTAAATGCATGGACTAACAGTGCAAAGAAGAGTCACCCTCGCCCAAAGAAAGAATGATTTATCTGGTTTCTGTGTAATTATGCCAAAAGCTGACTGGGCACATCAGTCCTCAGGAGGGAGGAGAGACAGTGGAACTGCTTCGCTGTGCAGCCGAGGTCATTTTAGGCCGATAACTCTCACAGGAATGATGTAATGGGTTTGGAAAAAAAACTTTTATGAAACTTGCATATTGTGAGTGATTATGGTCCTGACTGCAGCCGTGGAACCAATCAACCCAGTACATAACCAGGAGATTATCTCCATCTGCTGGTTGGTGGATGGCACAACAGCAAAGAAATGGCTACGGACCAATTTGGACCAATGCAAATGGGCTCATATATAACAATCAAATATAGCACAACAAGTGGATCATGTTTGAATAATATTTACAGCCTTACTTAATAAATAGACAAATTCCAGTTATTACTGGACAGCAGTTATACTAACTTGTGATTTGCACAACAACCCCTCAGGTCATCTCCTGCATGGAATGAAGAACTACTGTTAAGCTGTGGGTTCATGTTGTGCAAAGGTCTGGTTGGCTCCATGGACCTGGTGTCCGTCCACTTGGCCTCTCGGCAGCGCCTCTTCTCCTTCCTCTCCCTGGCCTGGGGCTTTGTAGCAGATGTTGACATCGAGAGTGAGAAGTACCGCCATGTTGGCGCCATCCGCTTCCTGATGGGCACCCTGGTGCGCCTGGCCTCCCTGAGAGTCTATCAGGGCAGGTTAGCATATCTGCCTGTAAAAGAGCCACCAAAGGGGATAATTCAGGCCAACCACCATCCCTCCACACCTCAGCACCCTTCATTCTGCTCCGCTCTTCCCTGTCCGCTCATCCCCAACCCCTCTCCAAATAAGACCCACAACACCATCACTGACTCCTCCCATAATGCTTTCTGCACCAAGAGATCTGAGACACAGAGTGATGGCAAGACCACTACACTGGTGGACTCTCTCCTTCCTGGCCTGGATGAGCCAGTCCCAGAGAGCTGGACAGTAGTCACAGAGGAGGACTTTGTCTTGGTGCTGGCTATTTACCAGTCCCACCTGGCTGAGGACCTTTGGACAGTCCCGGGTGCGATGGCAGATGATGGGCTGATTCATCTGTTCTACGTGACAGCAGGAATCTCACGTCCCGCCCTCCTGCGCCTTTTCCTGGCCATGGAGAAGGGCGCCCACTTGGCATGTGGCTGCCCCCACCTGGTGTACGAGCAGGTGAGGGCGCTGCGGCTGGAGCCCGTCACGGCAGAAGGCGTGATCACGGTGGACGGAGAGATGGTGGAATACGGGCCCGTTCAGGCTCAGATCCACCCGGGACTGGCCAGACTCATATGCGGATGAACCTGGATTATCTTAATCTTTTTTCTGGCTCTGGAGCTTTTTATACTTTGTGGTGATTCCTTTTCATACGCTGTGTTTTCAGAAGTGCCAAAGCCGTTTTATCAGCCTCTGGAGTTTCCTCTATTTTTCTATACAGAACAAGGTCTTGGGCGCTCGGTGTTTGATTCAAGGTTAAAGCCATAGATGGTTGTTCCTGCTGCTGGCTGGTACCAGCTTACAGAGAGACAGATGTGTGTGTGTGGGTGTGTGTGTGCGTGTGTGGGTGTGTGTGTGAGATGGTGGCAGAGCACATAGCTGAGAAGAGCATTGTTCATGTGGCTGTCGGACCTCATAAGCATGAAACACATGAGAGAGAAGCACATTTCCCTGTCCTGATGTGCTTTCAGAGAAACCACACCCCTCATCCCACTGTACTACAACAAGCCGACAATCTCCCTCCCCCCTCCCCCCTCTCCCCCGTCCCCTCTCCTCCCCCTCAGCTTGGTAAAGAGGAGCTTTCTTACTGAGGAGCTATAAATCCCTGCTGGGATTTGATGTCGACATATCTCTCATTGTTTGCAGGGCAAAAAAAACAACAACTCAAACAATACCACATCTATTAAAACCAGGCGTTTGTGCGCCCTCATTCTGAGTGTGCAAACTCCCTGCTGCAGCTGCTAATGCATGAAGTGCTGCTGAGGCCGACTGACACTGGCCAGCTGGCCTCACACCTCCACCGGGGCCCGGTCCGTTTCCTGTCCTGTCCTGCTTCGTTACCCTGCTCCACCTTGAACCATCAAACTGTTGAACTGCCTCCAGAAATACTATACATACGCTCTCCCTTTCTCCTCCCGCCCCCTCCCTTCCTGTTACACACAGATCCCCTGCATACACACTCATTCCCATGCATCGCTGCAGCACTTAGTGGGCGGGGGGGAGGGGCAGGGTCTGGTGGTGTGGTGTACATATGATCCCCTCTCATCTTGCCATCTGAAGATTGTTCTCTTTCTCCCTCTGTAAGGTCAATGAGCCATCAGCACCTAATGTGTCCTTAACATCTGGCTAACATCTGCAATGTTGTGCTAATCACAGCAAGAGAACTTTTCTTTTGCATCCATCTGAAGGCGAGGTGTTAAAACCCGTATTGGACTGGATGAGTGACAGAAGCATGGCGGAGTGGAGACAGCGAGGTTCAGCTCTGTGTCAGTCAGCACTGTAAACAGAGAGGAGCAGGATCAATGTGAGCTGAAGGGAGCCAAGTGGTCTCCACTGCTCTGTGGCCTTTCTGCTGCCTGTTGAGAGGTGGTGATGAGCATTAGTGCATTGGAGCGGAGGAGAGTGCAAATGTTAGCATTATCATCCCTGCCTCCCCCACCTCTCTCTCTATCACACACACACACACACATACTCACACACATTCTTACACAGCAGTTTATTTCAGGTCACGAACTATTATATGCTTCCTATCAAAGTCATCCAGTCACCTCTAATGCTCCAAAAGAGTGAAAAGTAGAACACTTACACGTTTACGGTGTTCAAGTCATGTGTTTTAATGTGTGGATGAGCATATTGCTGTCATCCTGAGTGCAATACAAGTCAATGCAATGACCCAGTCTTTTCATGCTGTGTTTTAGAAAGAAAAACATGACTGGTACCTACTGAGTGCATTTTATATTTTTTCCACTTAATGCAAATAGAAGGAGGGTCTTTTCTTTAACAGATTTCTTTTTTTATGAAT
Source organism: Trinectes maculatus (assembly GCA_016785345.1). NCBI lineage: Eukaryota > Metazoa > Chordata > Actinopteri > Pleuronectiformes > Achiridae > Trinectes > Trinectes maculatus. The sequence goes on from JAFBJQ010002677.1 coordinate 155,176, forward strand.
TTAATATTTGACGCTTCAAAGTGCAACAACAATAAACACACAGAACATGATTGACATATATATTTTAAGGACTTTATGTGCAGGACAGTGGGTCATTAATAATGAAAGACCTGCACTTCCAGGCTGTTTTCATTATGCACATAGAAAAAAAAATGCAGGTTATCCCTCACAGTTATGGATGGACAGAAGCTTCAGCTGAGTGGAGACCAGGCATCAGTTCTAATCATCTGGTCCAACAGAGATGGAGCAGGAACGTCCACACACCAGTCCATCTCCTGCCTTTTTTTTCCCGTCATGACCTCCGTCTGGTATCTGTCTGTCTGCTACACTTAACCACGCGGCTAAAGATAATGTGTCTGTAATAAGCACAAACCTAGGGTTCAGATGTGATGTGACCTTTATGTGACCCTCAGCACAGGCCAAAGTCATCTGTGATGATCATTTTCTAACTTTTATTCATTTTACAATCAACTTAGAGAATAAAAATATATATAATTAAGGAGTGGTTTATAACCACCCTTTCAGCAAAGTTAGAAAAAACATTCCTTTTTGCTGACCTCCTCTCTTCCTATGAATTTTTATACAGTCCCTTATTAAACCGTAACGTACTTGAAATTGACTTAGGTCAACATCTGTAAAATTAGTTTCATTGCCGTGGTCACTGCAGTGCCGATTTTCTGCCTATTACTTGATTTCACATCTCGGTTCTGACATTTACTGTATAATACTGTATAATCGTCATGACTACGATTGTTGTGCAACATGCTTTAGCGTCCACCATTACTGTATCCTCAGTGGAGTTTTCCAAGAGCTTGGAATGCATTTCCATGTTCTGCAGGCTGCGCTCATGAGTCTGCAGCTGCTCACATGCATTGTTAAATGTATAAAGTACATCTCATAGGGGTGAAGATGAGCTGTGGAGTTGCCTTGTCAGTGGCTGAAGGAATCTGGAGTGAGGGGTCCCTCTGCTGGTCCCCTCATACTCTGACCTCTTCTCCACTTTTAATAGTAGCTTATTGGTAATCAATCACTTTTCCTTGATACTTGCATTGAAACACAGCTGCAAAATCTAATCTTTGTCAACAAATCAACATAGTGATGTTGGCAGTTGCAACACTACTGTTAACTTAAGGGACAGTATACTGTTAAATTGTGTTCATTCCAGTGGCTGCTTTAATGTAATGGCAACCCATTTTTTTAAAGCACAGATGTTACATGTCCATATTATTCAATGTTGTCACGTCATTTTATAAATGATCTCATGATGATCTCAAGTCAGGTTTGTCAGAGATTATGAATTCAATTGTACCAATTTTGTAATGAGAGGCCAATGATGTTTCTAGGATCCTATAAGCATATGCCACGTATTGCTATTGGATCCACCTGTCAAAAGCCAAGTCAGACATGATGACATGATTTGCAAATAGATGCAGAATGTTGTATTCATTGTTTTGTTGTTGTGTGGTGCATTCAGGTGCAGCAGGTCAGGGGATTCGTGTGGTATCCTTGAATGTGTTGTACTTTGTGTGTCAGAGACAAAACGTTACTGTTCTGTGCCACGTTTCACTTTTAAGTCAAACGCAAGAGGAGAAATGGTTTCTCTAGGTAGTGCCTTAGACGAGATGGCAGACAGGTGGCGCACATGAATAAAATCACATAGCGACAAATAAATCCCAGGCTCTGATCTGAGCAAGGCACAATACAAACACAAGGAGAATACAACGATTTTATAATAAATTCTCTATACTATGTTTTCTGTAGAGAAGAATGGTTAAACATATAGTATTTATGATTCTAACTAACAATGATTGAACTGGCTGTCGACCACCAGGCATATAGCACTGTCTTTTATTTTATTGTAATGCCCAGACTTGCTTTTTTTTTTACAGCCAAATAAATAAATAAATACATTGTGCAAAAATGTGTATCTCTTTCTCTCATCCATTTATTTCATAAGTATTAAATACAGTGTGAGTAACAAATTAAGATTTGTTGCTATAGAGCCCCAGAAAGTCATAGAAAAGCAGGAAAAGGCTGAGGCTGGAGCAGCAGAGAGGCAGATCATAGGTAACAGGTCATTTGGAGACACAGAAAACTCAGGTAAGTTAGGGATTATTGCAGGAGGACACAGAATCATCTGGCAGAGCGGTGGACTGAAGAGCAGGAGATGAGCTGAGTGGAACCAGGTGTGTCTGAGGGAGAGAGAGAGAGAGAGAGAGAGAGAGAGAGAGAGAGTGAAGTCATGGACGTGAGAGGACACTGCACACGACACAGGGCACAGACTTTGCATTAGTTGAGCCAGTCGGTACATTTATGTGCTGCCCATTTAGGGGGGTTGATGCACTTGCACCAAACTGTGCAACACTGTTTCACCTGAACTCGCCGTGGAGGATCAGACTCTGTCGCTGACATGGAACTGAAGTCCAGGCCTCATGGAGAGTATGGGAACTTCCTCCCAGAGGAAAAGTACCAAACACCCACCTCCTTGACTGCATTATTTATAATTGATAAGTCCAAATATGGTTCCACCATGACTGATGATCATATGGGAGTCTGCTTGAGCCTGGCAACCAGCTGCTACTGTCTGGACTGTACAACCCTGGCTGACTCAAGTCATCAGAGTAAGGTAGTGACCCTAAGTGTATTGAACAGTACTGAGACATAAGGGTTCATTCAGTTTCGCAATGTACGTCAACATATATTGTATATTATTGATTGATTGATCGGTTGGTTGGTTGGTTTATTTTAGTGCAAATAGATAATTTTGTCCTGATCATTGTGGCTCGCGTGCCGTAAAAGTGTGGCCACTTCTGCCCTAGTTTATTAGATGTTTTCTGCTAAGATACTTGTAAACAAAACACGCGATCAGTAAAAACGTCCTCCATCATGTGATCAATCTGATTATATGGCTCAGATGTTGACAAGCAGAGCCTGAGGACTCAGGTCCAGATAAAGGGGGGGAGCTTCCCAGTGCATCCATAGGGTTGTGATCACAATAGTGCACCTCCACTGTTCCTCCACCAGAAGGAGGCAGAGGCTAAGTATGAAATCACTCCCACTATCTTAAGTACTGCATTAAGATTATATATGTATGAATGTCAGATTTGGCATATACATGTTTATTAAAAAAACTTTGGTTTAAAAAAATGTTAAAAATTACAGTTATGTGTATAAGCTATGTGTATGGCTGTGCTACTGAAACTACTGGCTCCTAACTGACCGCAGTGTGTGCGTGTGTGTTTGGATGCAACATCAAGCGTGTCTGAGCAGTTGTGAGAAAAGGATGCAGAGGCATAGTTCCACAGGAAGCCGCAGATCACCACCGTGTGTCCTGTCTTTGTCTGCGTGATGTCACTGATGCTTGTTGTCTCTGACTCGTGACAACCACAATCATGAGACACAGTGAGGGTCTGCTGCATGCAGCCCGTTTTCCCACCAATCACACTGTGCGACCTACATGATCCCTGACCTTTGCTCTTTGGCGGCAGCGTCCTAAAAGACGAATTGGCACCACAGACACGCGCGGAGTATTTGGCTGACTAATCCATCAGAGGGAGAAATATGTGGCAGTGCAAACAGCCATAACAACGCTGCTGCATCATTCATTCTGTCCTGACAGGGTTGCACTGGGGCTGAAAATGCAGCCAGGGAACTGTTTATCAGGAGAGGAGCTTGTGGACGATGAGCTTTGAAAGACAGATAGCTTGGACCCTGCTGGGACAATCACTGACCTTATCAGCCGCTCCGAATATAGTCTTATTGTCATCTAGTGGTGCGAGGCAGTAAAAACATGACGCATTACTCTGCTGAGCCACAATGAGAAAAGATCCATCTATTTAAAAAAAAAATTTTTTTAATTCAAACGCACGGATATGAGATCACTGTTAGGGATGCTGAGCCAAGCCTCATTTATTCACCGGGATAGAAACCTTTGTTTTCTTGAAATAGCTTATTAGCCTCCATATCTGATCACGCCCATAAAACAAGCCTCCGCCTGTGTCTCCCTGCAGGAGCTGAATACCTTGCTGAAGGGCTTGATAATAGCTATAAAGGGAGGGGATTCACATTAACCTCCACCACCTGGATTTAAAGCAGCAACTCCACCACCTTACAGCAGAGATCCAGGGGAGGATCCCAGTCTCCATTTCACCAGCTGCAGATACAGTATTTGGCCCAATGCATGTTTGAGTTCACTGCTCTCAGTGTCTGTGGGGAGACGCTGAGAAGAATTGCTTGAGTTCAATTAATTGGATTTTTTTTTCACTCGGCAAATAGGGTGTCACCTTCTGTTTACGTCTTAGATTTTGTCTCTTTTTTCCCCCCAAACTCCTTCTGACAGGATTAATTAAATGTCTGTTGTGTGCCAGAGGAAGAAGTGGACAAATGGTGGGTCTGTCTGTAGTAATGAGGACAAATGTTTGTCCAGCACCATTGTTGTGAGGACGTTTGGGGGAAGCAAATAAAACCCATATTTCCCATATCTTAGACAAGTACTGTTTATGACCCATAGATATGTTCCCATAGAAACGACTGGTATCAGGTCTGAGACTTGAATCTTGCTGCCACTGTCTCTTCCCTTTAGGGAATCACAATAGCTGTGACTGAGATTGGCACAGACATATCTTACAACAACACACACTTTCAGTAACAGTACAACGCAAGTCCTGTGCTGAAAAGTGCCACTTTACCATGCAACAGCCTGAAGCGGGCTGACGCTCCGGCGTCTGAGACCAGACGTGCCATATGCACAAAGTGTGACATGATCTAGCTGAGGGCTGACGTGTCAGCTGCACAGTGTGGCGAAACGCAGAGCTCGCGCTGCAACTGTAAATTTTATGACGCAATAAATTATTTTTTCAATTCTGAATTTTGTTGCAAATTTCCACTCTTGTACTTGTAGAAAAAAACCCCACACACACTCATGGTTAAGGCCCGTTACTGCGCCCAGAACTGAACAAAGAAAAGCAGCGTATCGCCATGGTTGGGGATTAAAAACAAATCTGGTGTGCCTGCCTCTTGTGAAGCATAAATTCTGTTTGCCCTGTCCTGACTTTGTAAATGGGGAAATAAAGTGGTTTGCACCATGTATCACAAAATATGGGGGAATGGGGCAATAAATCCAACACAATCTCACAGCCAGTGATGATTTTACAGTGGAAGGTGAAGGAGAAGTCTACAGCTCTGTTGCTGAGAGACTTTATATAGAGACCTCTGACACTGATATGGATGCAGAGGTTTATCTGCTTCTGTGTTACATCAGTTTTACTATGTTTCACAAAAACATTGGGTCGGTATTTCGTACCACTCTCATTTGTGTGTATAAGCTTGATCACATGACAATTGTTCATGCAGCGAGTAAGGGGGGGGGGGTTAATTTCTTCTATCTCAGGAAAAACGTATTAGTGTCATGATTTTTTGGTCCATGAATTTGTCATATATATATATTTGGGGGATGTTCACGTACCATGTTGAGTCCTTTGTACTAGACCTTAAATCAACATCCATTTTTTAGCCTTATCCAACATTTAAGGAATAAAGCCCCTTCTATTTAATAGTAATAAAACCACCAAAGCTCATCCCATGGCACATAATGTAATAAGTCTACTGGACTGTGTGACCTCCTGAGTACACAAGCCTGCCAGAGACTTGTCTTGCATGAAGTCTGTGCAGTCAGCATCTGAACCCTCCGTGCTTTGTGCACTTAATTCATTCCCTGAGGAAGTCAGACTAACTGCAGCCAGTTGATAAACCTATTCTACATTTATACAGTTGTGGAACAGGGTGAGCCCTGCAGCGTCTGTAAGCTGCCATCACAAATGTTAGTGTCTTGGCTTTTCAGGTTTAATACTGCATCAGTGACTGCAAATACCCGCCTGAAAATACTGGATTTAGTCAACATTTATTAAGCATGCAAGATTTTTCTTACAACAAAACATTGTCTGACGAATTTATTATTTTTTTTTGCTTAGATAAAGCAAAAGTGATGCATTTTTAAAAAATGCATTACTAATCCTACTGTGATGCATTTGAATTTAAGTATGAAAGAATAGGGATCAAGTTCATTGGTCAGTCGATGAAGTCCTAACTTTGACAGACTGACGCTTCAGCAAAGACAAAGTAAGAAACCAGGAAGAAATGAGCACAAACCTTAATGCCTTTAACTGACAGTTGTGTCTTTATATTGTGTATGTGTGTAAGTGTGTATGTGTGCCTCTCTCCATATCTCCATATAGTAGATGGCCTGAGGCAGAGGGGGGATTCTATTTAAAGTTGAATATGTTTGAACGTGCATGACATGCTGTTCTGAGAAAACTACCATCCTGTCAGCCACAAAGCCAAAACAATATGAAGTCATCTATATATATTACACAGACAGTGTTGTTTATGTATCTCTTCCTCTATATATCTATCTCTCCATCTCTCCCCGGTTTTCTGCCTCTCTCTTTCTCTATATCTCTCTGCTTTCTGCATCTCAGTCATTGCTCCCCCTCACTCCTCTTCTGATGTGTGTGTGTGTGTGTGTGTGTTTCATTCTAAATCTGGATGTGTGACCCAGAAATCATTTGTTTTTTCATCTCACATCTATATGCCTATGAATCTTTTGTACATAATATAGTTCGAGCATCTAACACTTGTCTTGCATATGCTTGATAAAGTCGTATTTGGTTCTTGTAGGCAAAACATAAAAACAGGACATAATGTTTCCAGGTTTAGTTTGTTTCTCTGCTGTTGTTGTTGTTGTCGAGTCTGCACATAAAAACGCCAGATGTCTTTTATAGCTGACAAATGCTGGTCATGTGGATTCAACCTAACATAGTTCCTCTGTGAAGCAGCATTTATGACTATGAGGTGTTACATGACTTCAACACCTGAACCATAGTCGCATCAAATTATTTATTTAGGAGGATTCGGTCTTTTAACATGTGTGTTGAGATGAGATGAGCCATATCTGGATGAGCTCATGCAGATTTTGAGTGTGAGTGTGTGAATGCGTGTGAGAGTTTTCGGTCTCTTCACAACCTCCTACTCTTCAATTCACATCACATCTGCCTATTTTTCCTTTGCAAATGCAAATTCACATGTCAATCAGCCGTCAGATAAATCACTTCATCTATGCAGTTATCTTTTCTCTACTTTTTTTTTGTAGTTTTACTTTGAAAAACCATTTATCGCTACGCCTCAGACAATCATGTGACTCCCCTAGTGTTTCCAACATATGATATCTCTGGAGCTCACGGTTTACTGTTACACTCGCAATAGTGTCTCTGATAGTGATTATAGCTGATATTTGCACAATTGCAGCGCATTTTGAAAAATCAGTGGAGTGATCATAACCACATGGAAGCTAATACAAAACTCCTGTCTGCATTTTTCCTACTTTCACTTCATCAAACTGAGGCTGGATGTTTAGTATCTCTTCTAGACTTGGCCTCAGCCAGAATGCAGAGCAGCTTCTCACAGCTGCAAAAGGGCAGCATCCATGACCCACAATCTATATTTTATATAAATAGGATTTAATTCTCTCCGCTTTGCACCAAAAAAAATAGTGCAAAATAAAAAAAAGCACACCCTAAAACATATTGCACACAGCAAGCACTCACAGAGTGAGACAGTTACACAGTGTTTCATGACAGTCAAATAAAGCTGGTTATACAGTCAACATTGAGCAAGTGCACAGATAAGTTGTTTGTCTCCCATTGCCGAAGGACAGATACCCCCCCCCCCCCCAAACAGCAACTCTACACTTTACCTAAAAAATAATATAATCCACAGGACATCTCTATCATGACAGTACTGAGTCTGTCCTATGTGGTGTTCAATGTGTGTCAAGGTATTTTGAATTTAAATGGGATTTTGTGTAAACAAATAAAACATCAATAATCTGACTCCTTTAGTGTTTGAATGTACAGCACAAGATGAAAGAAAAGAACCTGTAGTAAAGCTCTGAGTCACAAGAAAAAGTGACTGGACAACATTTAGCACTTAAATTTACAACATGAACACTTCAGATGCATACTATTATATTAATACAGGATGCCCCTATTCAATTCATATATACATATATCAGTTTCTATTCCTGTTTACCTCTCCTGAATGGAAAATAAAAATATATTTAAAATTGTAATATTTTTTTTTTTAAATTAAAGGAAATTACAGTTTTATTCCAAAGACTAATTAGCTGGGCCCTGCTCTTCCTGTCTCGTAATACCATTTTGTAACACTAGGGCACACAGTGAGCCTGGTCAAAGAACAAGGCGCACCGCACAGTCTACTGGGCATGCTGAATGACAGGTACACAGAGAGGGCTGATCCCATTGGGATTTGTCCCTGTATGCCTGACTGCCAGGCTGGATAAGGCACAGAGGGAGGAGGAGAGGGGGAACCAAGGACTCCTGGATTGTTGGGAAGAAACTGTCCCATTTGCCTGAAGTATTCATTTGACAGTCGGTCAAAATTCTGACACACTGCTCCTTTAAAGTGCACCCTCCATCATATCAGATCACGTCAGAATTTTAGCTGAAGGTGAGGGAGAGCCATATATTATATTATGAACTTGAATTTGAACCTTGCTCTGACTCCACATATTACAGTAACATTAAATGATGCCAGGCCTTTTTGTTGTTGTTGGTTGATGACTGGTCTAGCTTGTGCTCTTGCGTCCTTGTGCGTAGGAGCCGGTGCTTCCTCTTCGTCTCTGCTTCATCTGGTCCTTCAGCTCTTTAAGGTTGTACAGTCTGCGAAAAGTGAAAGTGAACGGAGCCCCTCTGTCTTCCTGCCTGCGAGCCTCCCGCTCCGATACCGCCTGGTTGTCCTGGCTCTGCGACTGTATGTTTGTGTGTGCGTGGTGAGCAGAGACTGGCGCTTTTGAGGAACATTGTTGATTCTGTCTCAGTCTCACTCCTGACCTGATGGCACTCGCTGGGGAGGACACCTCACTGTCCTGCTGTTGTCCTGCTGGAGGCCTGGATGGAGAATGCTGAAGCTGAGAAGAGAAGTAGAAGAAAATGCACAATCAGGAATTGATGCATTTGACTAAGGTTGAATGCAACACTTCAGCAGACACCATATTTCAGTTGTGTGCTTGCAGCTTAGTCCATAATTTGATATAAATACTGTTCTCACACAAAGTGTGGCATAAAAGCTTTGTTGCTAATGGAAAAGTGCAAATGTACGATCTGTTATTAAGTCACTATTTTTAACTATTAATAACACACAACTGACCCGCGTTCTAACACTTCACTGACTCGTGAGGTAAAGAGTGGAGACTCAGTCAGTCAGTTAACAGGGAGTGAGTTGGAAACCATCAATCTTTTACAGGTTCATCCATACTGCATCCGTGGGTGAGCGTGCATGCCGCTTCATTAAAAGTATGTCACTTTAATTCACACACACAGTCTCCCTGTTCAATAATGAACAAGTGTCGTGTGTTTCAACTTAGTGACGCTCTGCTGGTGCATGATCAAAGGAACTAGACGCACACACACACACACAGGCACACTAACTTAGTGTAGTGCACCTCACAGACAAAGACAGATGGACAGGTAGACATTGGTGGATGGATGGATGATTGGTCAGCATTTATTATGTTAATGTAATTTGGGAATATACAATGAAATATTAATTGTAAAAGGTCATCAATATTTGTGATGTTAAATATTGCCGATAATATTTAAATTTAATGACATGTGTTAAACACGAATGTTAAAACTAACGTGTCAGCAAAAACACGCAAACTTTCACGGTTTGCATATTTACATGGCTTTGCACAAGCGCAGGAAAGACAGGGAAACAGGTAGCCTTGCTCTGTCCAAAGGGCGAACATACCAACAACTGTAGCATGTAAAAACAGCTAGCTGATTTTGTGCCAGTTGGGAGTGACAAAAAGCAAAATGTAGTTACTAGCCTGGTACAACCAGTTTGTCATTTTTACTTAGGTTATGAAGATCATTTTGTTCCACTTCAGATCAGGCTCTTTCTCCAGGCTTCTAACCTTTATGCTAAGCTAAGTCTCATTGTAGCTTATATACATCTATAGTCTAGCGCAGGGACGTGAACCAAAAATCAGATTGTTATTTTTGTTTTCATTTGAATTTTTTTTTTAAAAAAAAAACCTAATTTCTTATTGAAATCACTTTCTTATTTGATATAGTGGAGTGTGTGACAAAAGGGCTTTGTCAGAACCTCATTTTTAACTTCAATCAATACAAAGTTTACGACCTTTATAACATAACACTTGATGCGCTATTATAAAATACAAATTAATTAAACTCACTAACTGCAAAGGGTTATAATATAACTACTTTACTAAATATTATGACGGTGTACAGCGTGTCTTTAAAAGAAGCGTGAGCTGTGCTTACCCTTTATGTCACTGATGTACGCGGAACGGTAAACTGCAAAGTGTTTTAGACAATTAAAAAGTGTTTCAGACAGTTAGAAATGGCAAATGATTGTGGTCAGATCGACCCGCATGTTGGCTTTTCTGTTTTATGATTTCTGATATGAGGATGAAACCATCTGCTGTTTCAGTGCTCATACCCTCTGTCCCTCAGCCTCTCTGGGCAACTGGGACACGTCTGTCCTGTCCACACCGCTGGCTCTTAGTGCTGCTTCATTCACCATCTTTTCTTTGACTGGTCTTGATCGGTTGGAGGAAACTTTCCCTGGATTATTTGTGTCTGTTGCCTGACTGGATGACTCTGCTGGATTCACTCCTCCAAGGATCAGACTCTGTGGCACTGATTGGTTTAGGGCCCGTTTTCTTTTAGGAACTTGCGGTTTGGCCTCTTTGTCTTTTCTTATTGCCTCTGTAGATTCCTTAGCTGGTTTAAGATTGTCCACTGTCTTTGTCTTTGACTTGTCGCTCCCTCTACTCTCTGTCTCCTGAGAATCTGAGAGTCCTGTTCTCCTCTTTGCCACATTGGGTTTCAACCCATTTTCATCTTCTTGACTTTCATTTTCTTCACTTGTCCCAGAAGACACTCCAGTGGACAAACTCTGTGTTTCACAGCTAAAGGTATTTCTGTCTTTCGTGTCTAAGGTAGTAATGTTTATGTGCATTGGGCTATCAGCAGTGCTGGTAATGGTTTTAGCATTTCGGGGGTTCATATGTGTGAAGCTATCATGATCCATTGTTGTTCTGTGACTGTGAAAACCTGCTCGGTCAAACACAGGGTCATGGAGAGGAGAGTCACTGCATTCAAAAAACTCATCAGAGGTAGTGGAAAAGGGGGAGTCGTCCCTGGTCGAGATATACCCGTCGCTAACATCAGGCGTAACTGTCCGAAAGTGTGGAGTATGTTGCTGTGGGTCTGGTGATTGCGTTCGTGAGTCTGATGTAGGTGTGCTTGGAAGAACGCCATCTGGAGTTGGAGTCCGTACCAGAGGAGTAGGTGGCCGTGATTCTCTCTCATCATTTGGGGAATGCAAGTTTGGCAAATGTGTCTCAGAGAGATGCAAGCGCAGGGGTCTTTCAGGAGTGTGGGAGCTTCCCTGTGCCTTGGGGGTTTGTTTGGATTTTGGATTCTTGCGACATTTTGCTATAGGTGGCTTACTGTCTGTGTGGTGTGCTGGTGTCACAGTTGGGTTATTTTGCTGGCTGTCTTTGGATATATGTGAGTTTGTTGTGGCAGAAACAGATGATTTTAATGACTCCTCATCTAAAACTGCCGGTGTCACTTCACAATCTGATGTTCTCTGAGGTTCATGTGCTCTCGCAACATATGTTTTGCTGGGTATCACATTTTCACTCATTTCATGTGGCTCTTCAGTTAACTCAGAGCCTCGAGTGTGTTTTTCTGGGGGCTTGGTGTCTGTCTGTGCAGTGGCTACATTATCTTTCCCAGTCTTTGGGAGTAAATTGTAGTCTGACGGTGTCAAACTCAAGGGCTCAAGTTCTTTTGGAATTACATGTTGAATATTTCCACTAAGTGCCTTTTGTGCATCAGGCAAAACATCTGTTTGGACTTGTGGTTCGGTTCCAGCAGCAGACTGTTCTGACGATATGTCGTCATGTAGTTCATTAGTTTTGTCATCATTTTTCATATGGACTGGCCCGTTCTGCTTGTGCTCTGGAGCTTCTTTGGGATTTTCTGCACTCTCAGTGTCTGTTTGAGCTCCCGTTACGTTTCCACTGCTGCTTTCCAACTGCGGAACAGTCTCAGGCTCATTTTCTGGTGGCGTTACATTTGCTGCATCAGATTTACTGTTGACCGTTGGTTGCTCTGTGCTGGCTAGATTCTCATTTCTCTTGACAACACTGATCTCTGGCAAATTCTGCTCATCATGGGTGCCATTATCTTTAATAACCAGCTGGACAGTTCGAGGTTTGGGGATGGGAGCAGATGAGGTCAGAGGAGAAGCTGCGGGTGATGGAGGGAGTGGAGGATCTAGAGTTGTGGAAGAAGCGGAAAGAGGAGGAACAGAAGAAGAGCAGCTGGTGGCCGGCACAGTACAAACACTAGTAAGCACCATGTGGTTGTCCTCAGAAAGTTCTTCATATCTAGACTGAGGAGCAGAAATGCTACTGTTGACAGTAGGAGTCTGGTTGTTAGGTGTCATTTCAACGTTGTGCGGCTGTGTATTAAGAGCCTCTATCTGCAGGTCTGTCTGTAACACATCCATCATTGTTTCTGTGTGTGCAGAGTTCGGGTCAACTGGGCCACTCAAGTCCATGGTGTGTGTCCTGTTCACAGTACTTTGTTTGTTTACAATAGTTTCTGCTTCTTTTTCAGGGTATGGTCCTGGGAGCAACTGAGGCTTTGGGCTGTTTGTGTTGACAGCTTTAGGACTGGATGTGTTGCTGTTGGACTGAGGGGGTTTGTGCGCATTGCGGTTAGATGTAGCTTTGTGGTCTTCATCTTGGTTGGCTGGTGTTTTTAAATGCAGTTCACCTGCTGTGTCTGAAGACTTAGTTATATCTTTACTAGGTTCCACCTTTTGCTCTGATGTGGATGATATCCGTTCAGGTGCCTCTCCTTTAATTTTAATGTCACTAGGCTCTGCATTGAGCTGTGGTGGCTGATCACTGTCCACCACAGACTTCTCAGATTCTGTTTTATTTTGTCCTGGTTGGAGGTTACTTGTCTCCTTGTGTTTATCAGGAGACTGTTTGAGCTGGGCTACCTCTGGCAGGACTTCTTTAGGCATGTTGAATGGAGAGCTAAACCTGATTGCTTGGCTTGTTTCAAACATCTCAGATCGCTGCAGATGGACCTGAGTTGGTTTCTTGGCATCCCGAATGTTAATGAATCCAATAACATCACTGGAAGGGTCAGGCTCTGGCCAGGTGGGCAGGTATGCGATCAAGCATGCTTTCTCTAGATTTGCAAGTCCAGGATGAAGGGGAAAAGCGTCCTGTATAGCATCTTTACTGCCTCTCCTCCGCTTCCTTTTTTTACCGTCCTGGACTTCTGGCTCCTTGGAATTCTCTGAATTTTGGGGCTCTTTGGAGCTGTTCTTTGCAGCAGAGGGGATCAGACCAGGGTTGGCTAAGGCAACCAGTGCATATTTGGGGTTGTACAGTTTCCTGGCATCAGCAGCAGAAGGTGGGGCAACGACGGCTGGCTTTGGGAGGATCTCTGGCTCAGGTGCTGGCTCTGTGGCAACCTGCCGGAGGTCAACAGAGCTGGAGGTAGCATAAAGGAAGCGAAACAGCCGGTCGAAGGCATCGACTGCTTGGCCTGTAACCACAGTGATGAGGTTCCTGTCCAGCCGTGAGGACATCCAGGTGAAACTATATGGTGAGACAAAACAAATGCCAATTCTTAAAAAAAAAAAAAAACTACTGAGACCTAGTAAACAATAATTACAGAACCAGGAAGCTAGATTCTGGTAGGAATCTTGAGAATGCAGCAGCTATCACATTCAGTTTGCCAAGTGACATATTTGCAATTGTTCTGGTGCTATCGAATGATGACTATGAAGTTGGTGTGTGTGAGAACGAGTCTAGAGCTTCCGCTTATGCCTTTAGTTGGTAGCTAGTCATTAACTCTAAAGGATTTACAATTAAATATTAAACAAGACAACGTTACTTTTATATTATTTTCAATAATGTTTGATGTATAGCTTTAAATAAACCTTGCGTACAAAGCCAAAACTAGATTCATATCTGTTCCGTCCACACCCATAGACTGAAGACAGGTGGGGCACACAGGAGATAATCTTGCAGTCAGTGTCTGTCTTAATCGTTCTTTATCGCCATCAGTGACAGACCGACACCCATAAACACACACATAAGGAACACTGACCTGTATGACCCAGACACAGCTTTGTCTCCATCAATGAACATAAATCTGTGTCCCAGTTGCCCTCTGACCCTGGTGCATGACCGTGTGCAGAACTCTGTTCCTTGTGTGCAGCGAACACGAAGGTTCTGTAACACACATATACAGATACACATACACAAAAGGGTGCATTTGTCAGCGACGTTCCCAAGGTTGCACAACATTACCTGCAGTTGCTTCACATTTAAACAGCAATCACAACAAATAATCACATCTTAAGCCTACAAGGAAAAAAAAGTAATGACTACATGAGGTAATGAGATCTCCCTAGTTGAATATTTCTTGATTCTTGATTGATGACGAAGGTGTAGGGTAACAAAACAACAAATATTTGCTGCATTTCCATTAGACTACTGTTACATGATCAATTCTAACAACGCATGCTCACTATAACGTGTGAGGGGCACTAGTCAGAGACGTACTACGAATGACAGGACAATCTGATTACTTTTAGGTAATGCAGCTGCATTAAACTGAAGCTGAAGCACTTTTTTTTTAGTGTGGCAGCAGGTACACTATCAAATACTGCAGTATCAAGCTTCTCTGAGATTAAGAAATGTTGTGCCAGAGGGATTGGATCCACTCTGTGGCACATTTAAAACACCCAACACACGTTTTTGTTGACAAATGTTAATAGCTGCTTGAGATTGCTCCCTTGAACTTTGAAGGCAGATCCATGTCACAGTCAAATAGTTAAGTTTATTAACTTTATTTTAGATACTTGATCCTCTGTGCTCTACCCTTTTGAAATATTTGTTTGTCTTCCTCCAGAGGTCAGTCACTAAAAGGATGAGTGCTAATAACTTCATGAAACTGAAGAATATAAACGCAGCAGATAGTGTTGCTGCAGTTCAGCAGTTTGAACCTTCAGTGGCGGCATTTTTCAATTAAAATGTTATGAGTCAAAACCATATTGTGTTTCAGCGGCTTCTTTGGTTGTATTAAATCTATGCAGCCATCATTTCCTGGTTTCCAAAGGTCATACAAAGTGTCACTGTTATGCCTTTAGCACACCATGGATTACTGCTTGACCAAAATTGATAAATGGTGTGTTCAGGTGACCCTCATTAAAATGATAATAACCATAGTTTACGTTATTTAATTATAATGACTCTTCAGGGTGCAAATAATCCAATCCAAGAATAAAGGTCACTGTGTTATATCTGATATGTTGGTATACACAGGGTTCAAGAGATAAATGTAATTTATCTGCCATTATACTGGGAATATGATTTGTTTGTTGACAAGCTGTGTTTGAGGTCCCTGTTTCTAATCTACAGACGTTTGACTTGATTTGCCCTAAGACAGCCTGTCTACACCCACCATTATTTTGGCTGCAGTAAGCTTAACTAAGACGTGATCTCGTCTCATTTGGTGAGAGGCAGGTTCAGCCTGGTCTTTTGGTTATCTGAACTTCCTGAGAGCAGTGTCTCCACGGGGGCCTGGGCCTCGAGCCGAGACGCAGCATTGCATTCCGGGTATGGCTTGTCTCACTTTTTTTTTTAAAAACACTGGTTTTCCTTCCTCCCTCACTCCCACCCTTCACTTTCCCTCAGTGCATTCCTCTGGCAAACTGACAAGAAGATAATATCAACTCATTGCATTTCTGGGCGTATTCACCTCTGAGCTGTGAATGAAGAGCATTTAACAGACAGTCATACTGGGAATATTTCATGAATATACAACCAGCAAAGAAGCTTTAAGGACAACGTCTACTGTAGCTTCAACACAGTAGAATATTCCTACCAGACGAGACAATGTCAGTCTGCTCATTTTGTGAAAATACTTAAACAAAGCCTTAAGTCAACATGCGCCTGGTTGCAGCATCACTGTAACAGACGCGTTAAATACCCAGAAACCCATTAACAACTCAAGAGGGAGAAGAATGTAACGCCTCTCCGCTTATGTCAACTTTTGCACGGCAGTAACCCGTTCCCAACTCCCAACGGCTCTATCTTGTCAGTTAAAGCCCACAGTTAAAACCAGAGCTGTCACGCCTGTCCCGTCCTCCTCTGTCCTGTTGACACGAAAACAGCAAAATTCAGTTAACCTGAATAACGCGACGGTCTGAGTGAGTGAGGGGAAAGTTGGACGTATACGTTTTGTCTGTGTTAAGTCATTCCGCAGCTGGTGCTTCTTACTGTGAGAAATTCTGCTGGGACTGTGTTGCTTATCGTTCCAGATAGATCCAGATGCTACAGAAAGACTTTCAGGCTATGAATTCCTTTGTGTTTCATGTTTGTTACTCCAAGGCATCAGCTGAGAGGAGCTTGTTTGTGTGTGTTGCATATCTGCATATCTTCCTGATCTGTATGTGTTGGAGTCAACACATCTGTTTGTGTGTAGCCATGCGCAGATAACCTGGTTTATGTACTGTGTATGGATTCCTGTTAGGGAATTGGGAAAGCCTAGGCTGCATGTGCGGGTCACTCAGCAGCAGTGAAGTAAGCAAGTAAAGTAAAAAAAAAGACTTTCACCTACAAATACTTCAATCTTAATTTCATAACAATTAAAATGAGCATCTGCTGTGGTGGGAAAAGAATGAAACCTCAGACGAGATGTTCATATCGGCAGACATTAGCCAAAACAACAGTGGCTTGTCAAACAAGTCAAGCAAACATGATTTACGAGTCAATAATCCATTTCACTAAAATTTCTCCATGTCCTGACGTGACTGAGGTTTGCCTCTAGCAATCATATCATAGTGACCTGGTAATCAAGTGTAGACACATTAGTGTTAAAGATTTATTTAAGGGTTCAGTGCCAGTTGGGAGGCGTTGCTGGTTGTTGTTTGGACACTTGTGTGAGTGTGTATGTTTGTCTGTGTTTGTGTGTATCAGAGAGAGAAAAGCATGGATATGTGAGTCCACATGTCGCGTTCACTTCCTCATGTGTAAAAAGAGAAAGTGAATTTCTGTGAATTCACTCACTCGGCCAAAGGTCAATGATTCACACTCTAGTCGGGAGATATTTGCTCATAAAGGATAAAGGACAATCTAACCATAAATAACCTATGGCCAGATAACCGTAAAGTGTGGTTCCAAAAGATTAATGTAAATGTTTTAGTCGTTATATCATAAATATGACTTATAGAAAATAAGCATAAGGCTCGAAATGGAAAATTATTGTGCAATGTGTATGATGGACTTGTATGGAGAAAGTATTCATGGAGTAACACTGGCTCACCTTGAGCTGTCCCGCGTGCATGTTGGCCCTCTGACACATGGACAGGAAGTGAGGTAGCCGTGTGCGTTCCAGCAGGATGTAGACAGAAACCCTCCTCTTGAAACCAGCATCCAGCAAATCTCTGAAGATGTCGACATCAGTGAAGACATCCATCACCACTGCTATCACCTGGAGACACACAACATAGTTTGCATACCTGGGAAATATATATATGTATATATGTATATATATGTGTGTGTGTGAGTGTGTGTGTGTGTGTGTGTATGTAGCTGCACATGTAGGGTGTGCAGCACTGTTGAGATATGAACATTGGTGAATTCACTGTGCGGTGGGATCAAACAGGCGTGAAGGCACTGAGACATACAAACATCATGCAGTGGTTTCTGCCAAACAAAAGGTTGTTCCACTGGTTTCAGTAAAACATGATCAAACCAGTTGTAATTTCTAATGGAACATATGATTTTTTTTTCCTGCTTGCATTTGATCCTTTTTTTCCTCCTGTCAGAGGCTCTGCAGAGAAATGCCCACGGCACATTTCTGTGAAACAACACACGCCACTGACAACGGCAACTCAGGAATAAAAACCAAAATGTCATGAACTTGTGCTTTGAGAGTCGGCTGCATGAACACACGCGTGCACCGATAATCATGCAAATATCTGGCATAATGCTGCCTCATTGCCAAGATCAATGGCGTTGCAAAGTGCAGCTCTTCCCTCGGGTCCTGATAAAGCCAGCTGCACTTTACACTTGGTTGTCTTATTTGGTCAACGCTCTGTACTCTGCCCTCACACTCAGACACGGATGCTCCCAGCAACACACTAACAAAGAGTTGCAAAGAGTTGCATGGACTTACAGTATGAGGACGGCCTCCTCTGATGCATCACCGCAAACGCACAGAGAATAGACAAGATACACAGGTGCAGAAATATGTTTATGTCTATAGGCTTTAAGGTAACACACAGCTGAACACACACACACACACACACACACACACACACACACACATATATATATATAGTCCATAAGTTCAACAAGTGAGGCCAAACAATCTCAACCAATTAAATGTCACTGACTGTTTATAGTAACATTTCTATGTAGGTTTAGAGTGGTAGCAGACTAACTGTAAAGGATATAAGGAACATAGCCTATAGTTTCTTTATATCTTTATATGTTTGTACCAGTTTGTTATTGTTTTATTGCTTTATTGTGTCATTGTTTCTTATTGTTTGCATATCTCTTGCTATTGTGACTCTCTGTGAATTTCCTCGAAATGGGATCAATAAAGTCTAAGGTGGATGTATATGAGCCTATACGTCTATACCTTCTGCGCCTGCGCAATCATTTTCCTGACGACCTCTTTGATGTGCGTCTGACCATCCAGCGGCGGCTGTGTGTAAACAGATGCGCGCGTCACCCCGCGGTACGAGTCGCAGTCGGGCCAGCCCAGGTCCATCTGCGGCACAGATGTGTCCGACAGCTCGGGCCAGTACTGCAGGGACAGCGGGGGCTCGCCGTCCTCCGCGTCCCCCGGCTGGAGGAGCTCCGCGTCCGGGTCGTAGCGCTGCGCCGCACCGGCGAGAGTCTCCAGCTCCGGGTCCGAGAGGAAGCCGCGCAGGCCGCGCTCCTGCAGGCACTTGGCGAAGGCGTCGTGGCCATCCCGGAGGAGAGCCTCCAGCGCCAGCCGCTGGTTCTCACAGTACAGAAACTCCGCCTTGGCCTCGTGCGTCCGCGGGTTCACATGGTTGTCGTCAAGGCAGTGGATCTGGGACAGAGCCATGCGTGGAGAGCGAAACACTAAACGACACACAACGGCAACACTTTAAGACAAAAAAAGAAGAAAAAAAGCTCCTCCGGAGTTTAAAGCGTCATGAAGCCAGTTGTGTGGTCAAATCAGCTGAGCGGGTTGTGTCCTCGCGCCGCGGTCAGGCTCGTTACGCATGACGCATGACGCACGAAGACTCGGGTTCTCTGCTGAAGAGGAGCTGTCCGGAGTCTGACAGAGAGTCACCGCCCGACAGGTGTGAACCGATAGACCAAACACACCCACACACACAAGCACAGAAACATGCGCACCTTAGTCACGTGACCCCCAGGGCTTTCCAAAACACACTGCCTGTGTGTGTATGTGTGTGTGTGTGTGTGTGTATCTTTATGTTTTCAGTTTATCTTGAGAACCGAGAACTCCCTCCTTTTCCCCCCCTAAACGTCATTACACCATATCCTGTTCCCCATACATACACACACACACACCAACAACCACACACACACACACACACACACGCACACACACACACACACACACACGCACGCACGATAAAAAAAACAACCCATGGGCTCCTCATACATAAGCAGCACGGGTGCTGTTTTACCTGTTCTGTCTTGTTTCCTGCCAGAATGGGAGGAGAGAGTGTTCAGAAAACATCAAACCCAAACAGATGAACGGGTTAAAGAGAAGCTGAATAAATAAAACGCACACACACACACACACAGAGAGAGAGAGAGAGAGAGAGAGAGAGAGAGAGAGATCTGGGTTGGATGAATGTGGTGTAAAGAACCAGAAATAACTCTGATGGAGTCCAGTATGTATTTTCCGCCTTTAATCTCAATCCGTGTGTTTCAACCCCTCGGATCTCCAGGACTCTGACCTTTGAACCTGTGGAAATTGCTTCCCACCTGGCAACAGGTGAAAGGTTCAACGCTTTCTCCTTGATAAGCGCAGTTCCATTTGAGAAAGACAAACACGGCCTCTCAGGGGCAGCAGCCAGGTGACACGTCGGAGGGTTTCTGAGCGAGTGATGTCGAGTGGTGTCTTTAAATAACTTGAAATGATGTAACCTCGCTCGGCTATCGGCGGATCCCCGTCACAGCAGACAGCCTGGTTTGGTCTCTGTGGCTGTGTGTGATGTAATGACACATCATTAACGTCTCTCTCTCTGTCTGACAATGTGAGCATAAGAGATTACACACACAGGCCTGACGACATTGCCGTGAGTTTGCTGTAGGGGCGTGCTGCAGCGCGGCGCTCGCTGTGAGGTCGCCATCAGATAGTGTGCGTGAACATACATTATTCATTTCCTGTAGTTGCAGGGGATATGTTGTTGCCCGCAGGCTAATAGCAGACAGAAGAGCAGTTTGCTGAGGGGCTGACGAAGCTGAACGTGGAGGTGATTACTAACCTGGGGTTTTAGCCGTGCTGCTGTGCCACGTGAAAAGACAAACCCAACTCTAATCAAACAGTTAACAGCAACAGTTTGTGGTGAGAGGCATTAGCATGGCTGGAATGAGGAACATGGACATTAGAAGGTGTGGGCTGACTGACGGGAAGGATTCCCTACAGGCCTTACAGGAAAACCATGTGAGTGGGAGACTGGAGCGTGCCGGATGGAGGTTTAGCTTCTCGAGGGCAGTGATACCTGAGAGACAGTTAGCTATGTCCTCTTTTGACTCTGTCCATCCATCACTGCACTCACATATGTAGTCATTCACTAAATTGTGGTTATTTGTCTTTATTTGTGTGTTATTGTGTTTTTGTTGTATGTTCTTGCCTCTTCATCCTCCTTTCTCTTTGCCTGTCTCACATCATTTCGTGTTTCTCTCCTTTTCAGCATCTCTTTCGTTCTCTCACGTCGCTGCCACCTCACATCTCCACCTCAGGTCTCTGTCTGTACCTGCTCACTCCTGCTTTCGTTGTCAATCAGAGTGATGTGCGGTACAAAAACACGCCACCATAAGTGTGTCAGTCTGACACACACACAGACACAGACACAGACACAGACACAGGTACCACAGCCGTTATCTGTCGGGTGAATACTTCAAAGTGACTCTGCAGGTTTGAGAAGAACAAAAAAAAGCAGTGCTATTTCTGGCTACACCTTCAACCCCCCCAACCCCCCGAGGTGATGCTGACGGGAG
This sequence comes from Trinectes maculatus, assembly GCA_016785345.1. Lineage (NCBI taxonomy): Eukaryota > Metazoa > Chordata > Actinopteri > Pleuronectiformes > Achiridae > Trinectes > Trinectes maculatus. Next base: position 176,561 of record JAFBJQ010002677.1, read on the forward strand.
GACGAGGAAAAAAGTGTTTTCTTAGAGAGAAAGAAAAAAGAGGAGACAAAAGAGCGGAACAAACCTACAGAATGTAAACTCGCTTCATTTCAAACATTACATCCTGGTGAGAGAAGTAGCACTGCATTCCTCACATAGCACCGGCCAACTGTGTGAGTACACCATGCTCATGTCCATATTCCCATATGCTGAGCGTGTATGTAATCATCTGAAGTGCACATACTCCAATACCTAATATTACACTGACAAAAAGAGATAAATGACAGTGATGCTGAGCTGCCATGTATATGTTTGACACTAATTGTAACCTTATTGCTATATTAATGTTCAGTGATGGTGACAAGTAGTGATTTTCAACAGTTAAAGTGACATTAATATTAAAATTCCATCAATCAGTCATGTAAAGTGTCATTCAAAGTTGTCAGACACATAGTGATGTCTGCAAGTTGATTGATTGTTTTATCCAGGCAACAAAACAAAAGATGTAGAAGACGAAGATGAAAGAAAAACGGAAACATTCTCACCATGTCCTTAATAATGATGAAGTAGTTGTTAAAGTAGTTTTATTTTTCTTCTGACTGGACAGTCACATTTGTCCTATTCAGTCGTAGATTTGGTTAACTAATTCTGTTACATTCATAGAAATGCATTCTGGGACATTGCGTGTTTCTGAGATACTGTGCTGTTTCACTTCCTTATTCTATTGAAAATGCTGAATTAATGGGAAATAGGCAGCAATTCAGACATCTGGGACCACGCTTTAAAAAACCAATCCATACATACACACTGTAACATCTCTAACTCTGATTTTTCCTGTGTTGTTTGCATTCGATTTCAAACGAGAAATTAATTTAACATTAATTTCTAATGTTGTTGAAAATAGTCTCGGAGATTCAGGTTCAAAGAGGTAAATATATGCCTTTATTTAAATGATTTGTCATTACATGTTAAGGAAGACCGGTCCTAGTTATCGTTGTTAATTAATGTGGTTTTCTTAACCTACTTGTTACGACAGAAACAAAAGCTTTATACAGCAGTTAATCTTACTCGTAATATATGTAAAGATTTCACATGAAGAAGAATAAATATATCAAACAAACAAATGATTCATAAATTCAGATGAGCATGTTACATTTTGATGTGTTATAAAAACAAAGTGACGACTGGGCAGTAAACGTCTCTACGCCTATACAAATTTATATGTGCACACACAATCTCTCTCTCTCTCTCTCACACACACACACACACACACACACACACACACACACACACACACACACAATCATAAACGGCATCCTTAGACTCTTACATACACATTCTACTCCACTGGTCACAAAATGAACATACACTTACATGAACTTTACATTTTCATATGTGCCCAGACCCACATTTTACACACAGATCCCTCCACACACACACACACACACACACACACACACACACACACATGCACATCAACCCAGTAGAGGAGGAATCTGCTGTGTCAGTATCAACGTATTTTACAAACACTCACATGTTCATAACACAATGACTCTCTGTGTCTCGGCCCAGCTGACTGGATCTCCTGGTGGGAACAGCTGCAAGGTACTGGACCAAACCCTGACTCGTCTGCAGCAGAGGAAATCTCACACTCCTCATTCGTGTTCATCAGGTTAGTGCAAATGCTTGTGTGTGTGTGTGCGTTGCTTTATTTAGTCTGCACCAGTGCTGATAAGCCGTGATAGATGATTATACCTTGAAGAATGTGTGTGTGTGTGTGTGTTTGTGTGTGTGTGTGTGTGTGTGCGTGTGTGCGTGTGTGAATTCTCCACAGTGTATAGGTCCATATGTGGATATTTTTGTGACTACAGAGAAGTGGGGTCGTGGTGGGACTGGGTGAAAGTCAGTGTAGTCAGTGATTGGACGAGGCTTGTGAATGACATGTGACATCACAGGAAATAATGACAGGAGTGGGTAACAGTGGAGCAGCTCTCTGGTCGTCAGCTCTGGAAATGAACGGGCAGGTGCAGAGCAGGGGAGCAGTGTGAGGGCTGGGGTCAAGATGGGTCGCAGAGGAAACTGCAGGAACGTTTGATTGACGCTTCAGGTCACTGGCTGTGGTAAATAGGTTGGACGTACTCGGGTGGGAAGTAGCCCACGTGGCCATGGCAACGGCCTCGCCAGCGCAGAGACTCGGAGCAGTCAATGAGTTCAATGACGTCACCGCGCAGGAAGCGCAGCTGGGAGGGGTGGTGGGGGGTGAAGTCGAAGAGCGCGTGTGCATGATGGGGACGCTGTGGACGAGAAGAAGAACAGGAGGAACAGTCATGAGGCCAAAGTTGTTGTTTTTTTGAAGACATAATTTTTAAGACGTTTACATAATCTGACACCAGGTTTTGAAATTGATCCATTTTATTTTTAGCAGCAAATGTTCATTGTCATTCTTCCTGGCAACGTCACTGACACGTTTTCCAGTACAATTAAAAAGACATAACGTTGTTTCCATTAATTGAAGCCCACAATTATCATAGCCATCTCTTTCAATGAGGTGTTATTATATAATTTGTGATCTGACTAATGCCGCACCAGCATCTACATTAATCATTGTAGGAGCTTTCACTGTCGCTAACAACAAAGCTGCTTCTTGTTGCCCTCACACCCACGATGCTCACAGGATACAGAGTAAACCAAACCACCATCTTTCAACCACATGTAAATAGCTCACAGCCTGGCAGGATGGGTCTCTGCTTATCGGAAATGCAGCCGCCTCACAGGGTTGGAGCGATATGCAACTAAAATCATATCTGCATTTGTGCACTAAATGGTGCCCGGCATGGTGGTTCGCTGGTGAGCAGTGTTGCTTCACAGCAGGGATTTGAGTCAGAACAGCCATGGTGGAGTTTGGCTGAGAGAGAGAGAGAGGAAAGATGCACTGGCAGAGCTTTACAGGAACAAAATGCTTTATGTAATGCAACATCATTACATTACATTAATGGTATTTTCTCATCCTGTATTTTGTTTGAAAATATATTGATATAGTGTAAATGTCTATGTACCAGGCACCGTCTTTGTTATTGTGCATAAAACAGTTTTTGTCATGTCAACATGAAACCACCTGGTGGTGGCCCATATCATAACTATTGTGCGTCCAAAACAACAGGGACTGAAACCCTAAGTGTTATAACCCTCACTTCACTTCACCCGCTTTGTTACAAGAAAACATCATAACACAGCATACATAATTAAGATGCTGGGGCATTGTCTCGTCAACACAGACGCACATTTGCAAACCGGACCAGAAATCTGAATCATAACAGTGTAATTTTATAATCTGTTATACTACACACAGACACTCCCTGTCACACCCACAACAGGATGACACGTATGAATAAAGCAGGCTGTCAATCAGTCATCAATTATGTAACTACTTGTTCCAACGCACCTAGTTCACAGTTAATGGTTTAATAAACTTTAAACGTTTTAGATGAGTAACCATTAAACCAAACACATTACGATTTTAAGATATATATCTACTGCATATATCTATATACTGTATCTATATATCTATATTTCTCTCTCATGCGAGCGTGCATATATATATATATATATATATATTTATATTTGTGTGTGTGTGTGTGTGTGTGTATATATCACAAGAGAGAGCAAGAGTGAGCCTACGTGATCGGGGGAGCAGGTCTGTACAAGCTACCAAACAGATTAGAAAGATGACATTCCCAGGTGGCAGCTTGGTTACTTCTGATGTTAGATAATGGATTTCATGCAGATTAGAGAAACACCCTTTTGGGAGTTGTCGGTTTATGACAATCTTATCACTCCGAACAGGAAGAAAACAAGAAAGTAACATGGCTTTGTCCTCACTGGGGTCAAACTCATGGCAGAGTCCCTTTTCTTTCCAGTTCTGTATGTGTGTGCTACGTTTATTGGCTTTGAGCACCAGCTGCATAGTTATGGTTAATGGTCCAAATATGAGCGTGATATCGCTTCAGGGACATTTTTCCTACATGTGTAACCCTGTTCAAGCACGGACAGGTTGAATCCGAATGTGTGACACACTGACACAGAAGAGACGGTAGGAGAGTGAAAGGGGTGATCACACATGCACACACACACTCACACACACACACACACTCACACTCTTAAAACGGCGATCCATGACAAGGTGAACTGCTTTCCATTCAGCCCACAGATAATGTGCTTTCACTGTCTCGTTGTTTTTCTTTGAGATTATAAAAAGTCGTTTTTTCCCCCCCGGGCCTGATAGCTGTCCGCCTCTGATCTCTGTTGACTCATCCTCCTAGTCCGTCCGGGAATCTCTGCCTTTCTTTCTCCCTGCCCTTCACTTCTTATCCTTCAATTATCCTTCAATTCAAACCTTTGACAGCAACTCACTCTATTGTCCTCACACGTGGAAGCTGCTCGTCTAAAACACAGTCGACCCACACAACCTACGGTCTTCAGCCATAAACGCGGCCACTCTGATGCAGGTGGGATGAGTGTTTGACAGAAAGACAGGCAGATAGTAGGACGTGTGTGGTTGTCGTCTGTCTTGCAACCAGCTTCATGTTTGTGGCGTAGCTTGTTTGACTGCAACCCAGTGTATTGGCATCCAAGCAGAGGCAGACACACGCACCAACATGTAACCTTGTAAACCAGACGGCAGGATTAGCATCAAGAGACGCAGATTCAAACTATCAATCCAACAAACCTACAAAATCCACATGGTCTTATCCCTAATTGTGTCACTAATCCAGTCTAGACTTGGGTTGCATATGCATACATGCACGCCCCGGCTGCCTGAAAGAGCGTGTTTGCACAGTGTGTGTTTGTATGTGACGTCCTGTGACTCTTTTGTATTTGCACATATGTGTGTGACATCTTTCACACCCGTGCGAAGAGCAGTTGCGAAGCAGAAACATGGCAGCGTCATGTGCTCGGCCTTTTAATGAGCTCCGACCCAGAGCAAGCGGTGAGAGTGGGAGAAATTCTCTCGGTCGCATTGCCGAGCTGCAGCTTTGTCATGGATTTGATCCTCTGACACCTCCAGTCCAAACAGAGGGCAAAGTGCTGTCGCTTCAGGTTAGAAGAAAAAATCCTACACACACACACACACAGTGACTGAGGAGAGCTGCTAGTGGTGGGAGGACTGAAGAAAAAAAAAGATGAATTAAGAATTATGTCCAATCCTGCCAAAGTTAGATAGGACGTGATCTAGGGCTGTGTAATGGGCTGATGTGGAATTAGTTTGTAAAGCCTCACCACACAGCACGAAAAGAAAACTGCAACGTTAAAGAAGTCGTTGCAACATGTTTTACATAAATAGATTAATCCAGTCCTCGCCAGACGTGGTTTATGTCTAAGTAACATACAGTCAAAACAAAAGGAAAAGTGTCAACATGTAGCATCTGCAACGCTGAGGAAGGTGAGTCATCCAGTGAGTCATCCAGAATATAATCTGCCTAAATCCACATTCAAATGAATCATAGAACATAGGTTTAAGTAAGCATGAGAAGCAGCGTTATATATAATATACAAATAAATTACTTAATTTCCCTTTGGGGATGAATAAAGAATCTATCTATCTATCTATCTATCTATCTATCTATCTATCTATCTATCTATCTATCTATCTATCTATCTATCCATCCATCCATCCATCCATCCATCCATCCATCCATCCATCCATCTAAATAATATATATACAGTATATTCAAACAGTCTAAAGGCAGCAAGGCGAGGAACTATTTTATTTCTTGTTTTCATTTTCACTGCTCGAAACATAGATGTGGCATGTTGTTACCAGAACACGTGGGTACAACATTTATAGTATTTAATATGTTTAATCGTTATATAATTGGAAGGGCGAAGCGACAACGAGGATACAGAGGCAAGGCAGACAGCTGCTGACGGAGTTGACAGTTGAAAGTTAACCTAGCCCTAACCCACAAGGATAGAAAAGGTCTGCTGCATCTAATAATCCCCCAGACATCGTCATCATCCCCGTGAGTGAAGGCTTAATTAGAGCGATGATGGGTGACGACGATCAGAGTGTGTGGAGATGCCGTTCTGCAGCTTTGCCGTTGCTTTGTGGCCTTCTTTAATATGATGAGTGAAACCCAGCTGGGCTCAGCTACAGCTAAAGTGCCGTATGTGTTTTATCCTGCAGACCTGACTACATCCTAACAGGGACCACTGACTATCAGAGATGACCATGCTCCACCTGAGTGGCCACTGCACACACAGTAGGATGGGTTTTATATGATCTCGTCTCCTTGCTTTCTTTCTTTGCTGCAAGACTAAATCTAAAGTGATGAAAGCTGTAGAAGTTAAATCAGATGAAATGTGAAATGATTCAATACTGAGATCAGTCCAAAATCAAATCAGTTTTTGTTTCTAAAAGATTTAAACATATAGCAGCAAACCTATTTGTAAATGATGACAACCAGGTTAATTCGGGATAGGTAATCATTTTTGGCACACAATGTGATCCAAGGAATTCGTTTTTTTTTAAAATGTTTACATGTAGTTAAATAATTATCTATTTCCATTAAAAAATGAATCATGGGAAATGTGACTGACCCCTTTACGACTCTAATTAAGAACAGTTACAAACAGTAAAGGCAACATGAGCACAGATGTAAAGTTATGACTCAGCTGCTGTGATCTGATGGGAAAAGGCAGTTTTTTTCCAGGCCAGCAGCCATGTAGGTAAACACATCACCATCAGCACCACACTCACCGCTATGCGGCATGTTGTCACATTATCTCCAGGTCAAACCTGGAGACCTGGTGAAAAACACAGTATGTACACATGTATATTTGTACTGTAACTGTGATTATCTGTTATATGCGGTATGATGTATCACAAATGTATCCATTCATCCTTTCCCACATATTCCCGGTTTGTGTTTCAATCTTTGGCGTCACAGAAACACAGTGAATCTTTTGAACTGTTCAGACATGTACTGTATATAAACAACGCCCACCTAGCACGCCAGGCTTATTAGGTCTTAACATGACCAGATTACATTAATGTGACCCATGAATAAATCAGAATAAGTGCTGTGATACGTGCTGTGATGTGATAGCATTACAACTAACCTGAGGCAAAACACAATACATAACAAAAAGTCATTTTGTTCTATTTATCAAGCCATTGCTGTGATTATTTAATATGAGTAGTTCTTTGTTTGTCATAAGTCTAGAATGGTTTCTAAAATTTGACAGGTCTTCATATTAATTGTTGCTGGCACTGTATGATTATGGTTTGTATTTCAACAGCAGTTGGGAAATAATTCAGCACGTTACAACAAACATCATGTTCAGTTTCTTATGGAGAGTTGTCAACAGCTAAACGAATTAAGATAAAACGAATATCTGTCTAATCAGTCGACAGAAATTTAATCTGCTTTCTGTTATTGTTTCAAACAAAGCTGCCAGAACTATCTATCAGAATCTATTTCCAGGGTTTGCCTGTTTATTGTGGAACGTGTGTGTGTGTGTGTGTGTGTGTGTGTGTGTGTGTGTGCGTGTGTGTGTGTGTGTGTGTGTGTAAGCCCCCTCATCCAAAAAAATACAGTAACAAGTAGACTCACTGAAAAGAGTAAATTGACTACCCGGGTCTATAAAATGTAATGGACAGAATAAATGTACATTAAAAAGCGATAAATTCACAAACGTAAACATCCTCTTTAAGTCTTGAGTCTTTTATATAGTAGCAGGAAGATACTGCAGCATCCGTCTAATTGTCTGGAGTACAGTTCTTTACCCATCATTCATATTTTATACAGCTTTTCATAGGGAACAGAACTTTACACTGCCCTAAAGCTCCAGCTGCATTTATTCAGAGGACTGAGATATAAACAGAAACGTTCCTGAGAGTTATTTAGAACATGCAGGCTGGATGTTACTGAACAGGAGCAAAGTTTGCCTATATTTTTACTATACTTTCTGCTACAGCAGGTGATACACAGCACCTGTCTGCTGACTACTGCCAGATACAGCACAGCGCCATCTGAAGGAGAGTCGAGTTTTACTTCACTTCACTTTGCTTTGCCTTATAGTTGATGGAGATCGAGAGAGAGAGAGAGAGAGAGAGAGAGAGAGAGAGGGAGGGAGAAATACACGATGCAGCAGCAGTAGTAGGACGTGTGCGTATGTGCGTTTGAGGTGTCCTTTCCTCTGTCAGTGACACCAACAGTGAACCTAACCTCACTTCCTCTATGACAACCTCAGGCAGCAGCAGCCGCCACCTTTGCACTAACACCTTAGCTGTTGTTTGTGACTGATGTCTTCCTGTGTCTCGAGCAGTAAGGTGACTGCAGGGTTCTGGGGTTTTTTCTCAGCGAGATCAAACATGAGAGTCAAAGTCGTGGTCACAAAATGACCCCATCTGCATATAAACGGTATATATCCATATATAGTAGCATCATGGAATAAGAAACCTGTTAGCTCCTCTCATA
>JAFBJQ010002680.1:0-21946 GCA_016785345.1 Trinectes maculatus
TTTTGTTAAAGGTTAGGGTAAGGCATTAGGGAATGTATTATATGAATAATGCTAACAGTGATGTCCAAGAATGTGTGTGTGCATGTGTATGCGTGTGTAAATAGTTTTGCAGTATACTGTACAAGAAATAATTTAAGTAACAATTAATAATTTTAGGGTGTACAGAAAGTTTGCAGTTCTATTATATTTATTTAAAATGATTAAAGTTCATTTGCACCATAGAAACATATTTATAACCTTGGTTAACTCATTTTATACTGTTATCTTTTAAGATGAAGCCAATTTGTGCCTGTAGTGTTTTGCTCCTGCTCATCATCATTCCCAGTGTCTGTCAAGCTGGAAACATCTTGGTTTTTCCCATTGAAGGCAGCCACTGGATAAACATGGATATTCTACTTCAAGCTCTGCATTCAAAGGGACACAATATAACAATTCTGCGTTTGAGCAAAACCTGGTACATCCCGAGTAACTCCTCTTATTACAACACCATCACAGTCCAAGTAGAGGAGGGCATTGATGAGACACTAATCTCTGAACTTGTAACTGCATTCATTGAGTATGATAGGGGTGCTCTTCCCTTGATGAGTTTTCTCTACATGAATGTAGGAATGTTGACCAGGTTTACTGACATCCATGAAATTGTGGGTAAATTCGTATCAACTATAATAGAAGACCAAGAGTTGATGAGAATCATAAAGGACAGCAATTTTGACCTCCTACTCACAGATCCCTGCTGGGGAGGTGGAACCATCTTGGCCAAATATCTGAACCTTCCTTTGGTTTATAATATTCGCTGGCTGATAGTTGGAGAAGCTCATCTTGCTGTTGCTCCTTCGCCTTTATCATATATTCCCATCACAGGTTCAGGCTACACAGAAAAAATGAATTTTCTTCAACGAGTTAATAACATGGTTATGTATCTTGCTACCCAGATACAGTATGAGATAGTGGTTAAGCTGGTCTACCAGAAATTTTGTGACAAATATCTTGGGCCTGACAGTGACTTTAAGCAGTTAAATCTTGATGCAGACATTTGGCTGATGAGAGTGGACTTTGTGTTTGAGTATCCACGTCCAACAATGCCAAATATTGTCTACATGGGAGGGTTCCAATGTAAACCTGCAAAACCACTTCCTGAACACTTGGAGGACTTTGTTCAGAGTTCTGGAGAACATGGAGTCATCATCATGTCTCTGGGGACTTATGTGAAAGCACTTCCTGTTGACATGACAAACAAGATTGCTGCAGTGTTTGCTAAATTACCTCAGAAGGTCATCTGGAAGCATAAAGGTGACAGACCAGCCACTCTGGGCAACAACACTTTACTAGTCGACTGGATGCCACAGAATGACCTCCTGGGACATCCAAAGATTAAGCTTTTTGTGGCTCATGGAGGAACTAATGGAGTCCAAGAAGCTATTTATCATGGAGTCCCAGTTGTGGGTCTACCATTGTTTTTTGACCAATATGACAACCTGCTTCGTCTAAAAGAGAGGGGCGGAGCTAAGATGTTAACCATAAAAACAGTGGACAAAGACAACAACTTCCTGGAAGCAATACAGGAAGTCCTGAATGAGCCGTCCTACAGGATGAACATGCAGAGACTCTCCAGGCTGCACAGAGATCAGCCAATGAAACCAATAGACACTGCCATCTTCTGGATAGAGTTTGTCATGAGACACAAAGGTGCCGCTCACCTGAGAACACAGTCCCACAGACTGCCCTGGTATTCCTATAACTCGGTTGATGTCATATTATTCTTGCTAGCAGTCACACTTGGTATTTTGTTATTGTTCGCTGTGTTATTAAGGTCATGCTTCAGATTATGTTTGAGAGTAAAAATGAAAACTGACTGAAGTCAAGTTTTCTGACTGAAGTCAAGTCAATCACAGTCCCAACGGTTAACAAAACTGAATCTATAAATCAATCCTGCAGGCTTCCAAGTGCTTGTTTCACACCCTTTTTGCATAACAGGTAACACTGAATTACCTTTACTCCATTTACTATCACCTGTGCCTTTAAGAACATGAAAATGCAGTTCAAAAGTTCCACCAAACTGGACTTTGGAAGAACAAGCTCATGTTCCCAGAATTCCCACTTTCACTGCTACAAAATATAGTTTATAGATTTTTTTCTTCTTACATTTCATCAAATTGCAACAGCCTTCTTCTAGTACTACACAGTTTTGAAGACGACAAGCCAAGTAAAAGTTTATACAGCTTTAAACATCAAATTTGTAATGAGGTATTGAATCAGGAGAAAGGAGAGAAGGCAAACTGACCAGAAATCCATATTGCTAGTATATTATACATTCACTTATATTGTAGGTTTAATTCACTGTGTAAGAAAGCTTTGTATGTATGGTTTGAAAGCTGTGGTGGTTATTTGAAAGTTGTATATTCTTGATGAATACTTTGAATGTTAAGATTTGTAATACATTTTTTGTCTTCAGAGAGTTGCCATTATTCTCACATCCCTGGTCTAACCATAAAACTGCTCCAAAAACTGCTCCTCTGTCCATTAACAATGTCAAGATCATTAAAAAAAATGTTTCTCAAGAAAACAAAACAAGCTAACTACTTCCACAGATGTTTAGTGGAAGTAGTTTCAGAGTCTTTTTCCCTGTTGTAGATTTTCAGTTGTTGCCTATTGTACAGAGATAAAGGGTAGAGGGTGAACCATTACCATGCAGTTTATGTAACGTCATTGTGACAAGGCATAAATATGAGAAACAAAGAGGCAGTCCTTTGAGCGCTAGGCGTTGTGGATCATAACTGTGATATGACTCTTCTTGCAAGAACAAATCACCTGCTTTTCCCAACAATAACCTCAAACAATATTTTGAGTCCACTAAGAGTCAGACTGATATTAGCTACATGTTGGATGTTGGATTGTTTTCATAAAGCTAATACTAAAGGTCTGAAAAAAAAACTATTTTCAAGGCATTTGAACTTCAAGGTACAAAAACGTGAAAGTAAACAAATAAGACACTGAGCATCTTAGAGCTGCTGTCCGACAGTTCATGGACAAAAAAATCCTTAAAAAGTCTTATTTGTGGCAAGTTAAATGAGAACATTCATAAAACTCAATGTGTATCATGTATGTACACAGGATATGACTGCGGAATCTGCAGACAGTTAACCTTAAAATAAACTTAAAAATAAAAATGTAAAGTAAGAGAAGCCAAGTTTTTTTTTTTTTTTTGGTTGTAATACCGGACAATGTCTGTCGCAATTCAGGAGCCCTTTGAATGAAGCATATCAACTTATTTTTAAGATGCGTCTGAAGTGTGGCAGCCTTGTTGCAACAGTCTAATGTCATTTATCTTTAAATGCAGCATTTGAAGGATGCTGCCCTAGAATTGAGAATATTTTTATTTTATCCTTGGATTTTGTGTTGATTAAATAAAGAGACAAATCAGTACCCTTTAAATGAGCTAAAAAGTGAATTTTGTTATGTTTATACACAGCCAGGCTGAACGTTCCTACCCATTTCCAGAATTTATACCAAACTAAGCTAATTGGCTACAGGATATATAGCTTCAATATTAGTGCACATGAAAGTGATATCTCATTAAATTCTCAGCAAAAAAAACTGAAGCGTATCTCAATCCAAACTATTGCTTTATGGACAGGTAATATAATAATAATGATGTTAATAATAATAATAACCTGATATGTATCAGGTCAGCAGAAGCACAGGTTACATATTAAACGATAAAACAACAGAAACTGCTTTCAGTCATGTCTATATTTATGCAGCCTGATGCAGCAGTGTCCTGGATCATCACTGTCCAATATCCATAGGGAAAACTATGTAGACTTCAGCTCTGCATTCAACACCGTCATCCCTGACAAGCTGGTGCTGAAGCTCTGCGAGGTGGGCCTGCCTGTCTCCCTGTGCCTCTGGATCAGAGACTTTCTCACCAACAGGACCCAGGTGGTGAGAATAGGGGACGCAACATCATCCCCTCTGGTCCTCAGCACAGGCACGCCACAGGGCTGTGTACTCAGCCCAGCCCTCTTCACTCTGTTCACGCATGACGGTGTCGCCACCCACCCCACAAACACAGTCGTGAAGTTTGCAGACGACATCACAGTAGTGGGTCTCATCTCAAACAACAACGAGACTCACTACAGAGAGGAGATCCAGCAGCTCACCCAGTGGTGCTCAGCCAACAACCTTGTGCTGAACACGGGGAAGACCAAGGAGGTCATTGTGGACTTCAGGAGGTCCAGGAGGACGGACCATACCCCGCTCCTCATAGATGGTGAGGCAGTGGAGCGTGTGGAGAACATCAAGTTCCTGGGCCTCCACATCACATCCGACCTTTCCTGGTCTGTGAACACCTCCCACCTGGTGAAGAAGGCGCAACAAAGGCTCTTCTTCCTTAGGAAACTGAGACGAGCTGGACTCTCCTCCAAGTTGCTTGTGAACTTTTACCGGGCCACCATCGAGACCATCCTCTGCCTGAATGTCACAGTGTGGTATGGCAGCTGCACGGCACTGGAGAGGAAGCAACTGGCCCGGGTGGTTAGAACAGCACAGGGCATCGTGGGCTGCCCTCTTCCAGACCTGGACTCCATCTACGCAGGCCGGGTCGAGAAGAGAGCAAGATCAATCGCCACCCGGGCCACAGACTGTTTGTACCGCTGCCATCTGGAAAACGGTACAGGAATATACGGACCAACACCAACAGACTCAGGGACAGTTTCTTCCCCAGGGCTGCGAGAGCCATCACCCCCCACAGCCCCCCACACAAACCCCCCACACCTCACGACCCTGCAGACACCTAGACACCTCCCCCGACAGCAACACCCACACACTCACACTTATTTGCACATTGTGTATATTGTATACTGTTGTGTACACTGTATATTGTGTGTTGTGCACACACTTTTTTATTCTCCTTTTTTTTTTTTTTTTTTTTTTTTGTATATATTATGATTTTGTATATATTATGACACGGCAGTTGCACAGAAAATTTCACCAGACATGTCTAGTGACAATAAAAACAATCTTGAATCTTGAATCTTGAACATACCTTTAAACTGCACTTACTGACAGCAGTTATGAAAATCACAGTAAATGTCCTGTTACAAAGTATCCATTACAGCAGACCAGGTGGGGTATAGGATGTAAGTCCTCTCATGTTGTCCTGGTCCGTAGAGAGCTCATCCTGAGCACAGTGAGCTCAGCTACATCAGCTGCGTCAGCTGCACCAGCTGCATCCTGCACCTCCACCTCTTGCTGGCAGCTTTCCATGATTACATACACTACGAGACTCACACAGATGAAAATGAGGAGGACTATGCCTATAACCTGTGGTACAAAAGAGTGAAGCTACACTTAGTAGATATCCAAAGACATTGTGTACCCCTGGGAAGCAAACTCATGTGACTGAGCCTTATTAACAATGCACAAACAATAACTTGACATTATGCATTTATAATGTGAAGGTGAGAAAGTTTCACTCAATTTATCCAACGTGAGCTTCTGTACACGAGAAGATACTCAACTCACCTGAGAAAAAACAAATAGCTGCTGTGAGCGGAGCATTAGTTCCTGTGAGGTGACATCTCCCTCACTTATGGGCTCACACCACTTCTGCGGAGGTGCCTTGTCGACTAGTACAAATCTGCCCTCCCAGTCTGTCATAGCACAGGCAAAGTACTCTCCATCGAGAAACAACAGGATCAGCCACACGATAGCAGGAACAAAGCTGGAGAGGGAAACAGTTTTCCTACTCCATGTGCCACATCTGCATCCTTGGATGATCAGCATCAAGGTGAAGGCCATGACAGCAGGAATGATGAAGAATGCTGATGAAAACAGCCCGTTCCATGTAGGGTTGCAAGGACACTCAAACTCCAGCTCCACCAGCTTCTCCAGTCCCATGAGGATAAAGCCAAACGCCACATTTGATACCAGAGGACTGTTGCTAAGTTCATTTTTCAGCCTGGTGAGCCATTGTTGTCTACTTTCCATACTAGACTGACCAGAAAAGTTAAACAGTTGTTGTAAAAAGCCCAAAAGAGGGTCCACCCTTGTGAACACATTGGCAACAGCTAAGTGATGCGTGATCAACACATCCAGGGGTAAGTTTTCCCCTCAGGCAAAATGCCACACTTCCACTCTGATTGGCTTGGAACAAAAGAGGATGTACCTTCTGCTCTGACATTTCCCCAGCTGATTGGTCTGTGGGGGTTTTCAGGTGGGGTTACATTTTAAATGTGGTGTCCCTTGGACAAACTGGAGGGAGGGCGGTAAAGTGGAGGGAAGTTTGTTCTGCAGCTGAGCACAGACTGACCTCCTGCAACAGCGCTGCAGAAAACCCCCGCATGGAGGAGTGTGCATGTATCAGAATGTTAAGAATCAAGGTCCAGGTCCAAAATGATACTAAATCCAAAAAGGTGTGGAAATTATTACAAATAATAATATTAAAAAAAACATATTAACCCTGAGGAAAATATCTCTTAAAGCCACGTGAGTAATTAAATATATCGAGTGCTTATTTTTTGCTTAGGTTTTTTATTATTATTATTTCACAATTTTCTTTTTTTTTCATTATTTTCAATTGCCTGGGGGGGCGGGGGGGGAATGAGAGGTAGGTAGTGAGTGTACAACAACTGTCCACATGAGGGTGCTCGTGCAGCAGCGCAGATTAGGGACAGAGCGGATTACAGGAGGCCATGTTGATCTTTCAAGGGGATGTGGTACATGCAGTTTGAGGACACCCGGGCCACTGATGTGATGACATAATTTATAAGTGACCTCACCGAGCTCAAGAGCGTCACAATAATCCCCTCACGTTAAAACCTGACAGAGGCCTGTGTTTATGCGCCGGGAAACAGGCTGTGTTATTTTTTGTGTGAAGTTTTTAAAACGTGGACACACACACTATGTCACCTGCCCTGCAAACAGTGTGGCACAAACCTGACAGGTCACAAATCAGCTGACTGGTCTATGGCTTGTGTTGATATTGCAATGAGCAGCTGCAGTGGGTTGTGAGTGTTGAGTAGTGTGAGCAGTGTGAGGGACTCCTCTCTCTGAACCACTTCATTTAATGGATATGTGTGCACCTGTCACACACACACACACACACACACACTCCGGTCCGACCACAAGGAGATGGCTGACGCGCCACACAACCAGTTCACAAACAACTAGAATTACGTGCACGTGTGTGTGTGTGTGCGCGCGCGCGCGTGCTGGTGCGTTTATATCCACGGTCATGCGCGCATAGGGCACGCGCAGTTTGTCGGCGCTGCTGTCGCCGTCCTACCAGCATCTGCCCCCCACCCCCCCACCCCTCCACCCAGTTCGCTCTCTCTGCTATTAAAAATAGCCCGGCGCTGATAACAGACCTGAGTCTGTGCGCGGCCGCATCACTTCCCGTCAGCGACCGTTTGTGCGCCACTTTCATTTTAATCACACAACCGTGACCGCGAGAGCGCAAATGCGCATCGGTCTGCGCATCTCTGAATCTTCAGAACTACACCGTGGACAATCTCCCTGACACCCAGAGACCTCTCCTCCGCAACCCGACCAGGCGTCTTCATCACCGCCTATGGCCGCACATCGGCATCTGTGAGCCGCTGGCCTGGTCCCGGACCCTGCACCCGTCGCTGTCCTCCAAATCAGCTATTTGAATCAGGAAGACTTGGGTTTTTTTTGTTTGTTTTTTTGTTTTTTTTTTGCAATCGTCCTTAAAGAACCCGGTGCTATGCAGGGCCCTTCTCTCTAGATCTTGTGATCGATACGCGAGCTCTCCTCCCACATCCGTCCGACCGAGAGCCTGCTCCTCTCACCGAGCGCCGGCGATGCATCCTGACGCAGTGATCGTGGCTGTGGTCCTCCTGGGCAGCTGGGTGCCTCCCGGCTCCGCTCAGAACGGTAAGCAAGCAGCTGTGACCGTGGCCTGGGTTGTAAACGTCGCGTTGGGGGGTTGGAAAGTGACCTGACGTGCGCGAGGACGCGCGCAAGAGAGAAACGTGTTTTTTTTTTCTTCTTTTGCGATGAAGCCTCATCTGTAGTTGTAGTTTGACAACATCTAGACAACAAGGCCAACAAATCAAATTCGGTCACCGCGCGCACGACGCAGCCCTCGCGCCACTGAACTGAGATTACTGAGGGACCCTGTTTGTCACTTTATTATCAGCGCGGTCGCTGTGAGATGAGTCTGAATGGGCTTCAGCTGTTGTCACGAGTCCGATGTGCTGTCACATTTGCTCGGAATTAATAAACAGAAGCTCCATCGTGGAGTTTTCTCTGAATATTCACGCGCACAAGTGTCCTGTGCTCAGCCCCAGGCTGTCACGGTGCAGTTTGTTTGGTGGTGGTGGTGGTGGTGGGGGGAGTGGCCCTGGCAGGACTAACCTGCTCTGGATGCTGTCAAGTTGTTCAGTAAACACTAAAGCACAGCAGCCTGTGCTTTTTTTCTCTAAACACGACTGCCTTTAGTTTACCACTGCCTTGGATCTTTGGTTTACAAAACACTTCCTTGATTACGTCACGCTACCTGTGACGCCACCTCAACTGGACTTTCCACTTCTCGCGCACCTGATTCAGTCTTCAGTTGATGCAGCTATTCACAATGAACGAATTTATTGACATTTAGCACGTTTGAGCACATCACACACTCTTCTTTTCAGAATTGCGAAGAATTTAGTCTCTAGAGGTCACTCTGAGTTAGTCGTAATGGAACCTTAGTGGTGTGGTTGAAATTCATGTCCTATGTAAGGTAATGTTGAATCCCATCACCCAGAGGTGCACGGGAATATGCCGACATCCACAAAACCACTGTGGACCTCCCTGCTGCTGTAGTATGTCTACAAAGTACTGGATGCTTTGCTACACCCACATGTCAGGGCCTACTTCAGTGTCACTGTCATGATCTGATCCGGTTACAGAGTAAATTAAAACAGGGAATTACTCTGCCCACTTATAATTTAATGCTTTGCATCCACATCATTTATGTGATTAACAAACGCCCATTATACTGAACCGGACATAATATATTTTGATGACAGGATGCGACGGTGGTGAGGAACCTCACTCCACCACTCTCAAACCCTCTAAAAGTGTATTTTGTCCAGTACCTAAAATGGAGATTATTCAACATCATTTGAGTCTAAGCATTTGAAGTGTAACTTATTATGACACTCTTTATTTTGGATAAACAGTGTAAACAGAATTCGCAGAAATGAAAGAAACACTGAAATGTAGTTCATTTTACTAGAAATCACAATAAGGCCACATGTTATGCTTGTGATTAGATTAATAAATAAATAAAACACACCAGTTACATAATATGTTTTAACAAGTTTTATCCCTAGAATTATTTTCTTTCCTCGTTGTTAATTTCTCTGAGCTGCTTGAAGTGTGTGCGCACACTGTGAAGCATTCTCTGATCTTGCTATCTGGAAAATCAAATACCCAATAAGCCCTCTATTGTTTGATCAAATCCAAGCAAAGGCATTCCAAACACTTCCTGTGGTCTTTGCCCAGTGCTAGAGCCCATTCACTGAGGCCCAGATCACACATGCACACACAGAGACTCATATACAGTTTGCCACCAGGCTACAGTTGGAGACAGACTGGTGCCACCCAGTCACGACACATGACAGTGTTTTATCTGTCTTGTGTAGAGATTCGATATGCATAGCAATTTCTGGATGCATTCTAATGTCCAATAAAGAGACTCAGATTTAACCGCAGCTGTAATAAGCTGCAGTGAGTGTTTAACACACACGGCAATATTCTGACTAACTCACATCACCTGCATCTAAAAGCACTTTTGCTTCTCTCACACAGTTAGAATTAAGGGTAATCGGTGGACGGCGTCAATCCTACATTTTGCTGTAATGATGCAGAGTTCGGGGAGCGACATAAAAAGAATAATAATGATTGGCGCATGAGATGTAATCACCGTGCACGGGGAGCAGAGGAAATCCGTGCCAGTGCTTCTCATATTTAGGGAACAGTAGCCCGACCATAGGTTTCTGCGACAGATATTTGGAGGACTGTAAATAGCATCCATCCATTCTGCAGCGTTTCTATTTTTACCACCGAGACACAGCACCGAGAACTGTGGCTTTAAGGTCCTTTTGTGAAAGTGAATCCATTAACTCTTAATGGATGGCCTCCTTGTGCACAGCTGCACAGCCTTACAAGAACCTGCTAGGTGGCTGTGAACTCTTTAAGCCAAGAGGCATTGTGATCTTCATGCGAAGGAAATAAAGGCTGTTGAGAAGGTGGCTGGGATCTGACCTGCACATAAGATGCCTCTTATGTGTCTTACATAATTTCACAGTACAGAGCATTTGGCCTGCTCCTACTCTGTTGTTGTAGCATGTGGGTGTCAAGACATTCAGATCATGTCAGGATAACCTCCGGACTCATAAGCTGATGTTATCACATCCATGATAAAATGTAACCAGTCACCTTTGATTTCTTTCCCTTACCCCGATTGAGCAGTTGCTTAAGATTGTGCATACACACCAGCAAATATTTGCTCTTAGTATGTGAACAGGAAGTAGAGGAGAAGCTATGCCCACGTGCATTGCAATATGCACTGCAGTCCGACACGGCATTTTAAGATAAGGGCTTTGCAGTTATATGTTTCAGCCAATCGATAGACCCGTATGATGCAGCAGTCCGTCCATTATCATGTAACTGTCCAGGCTGTGGTCAAAGTTTCGTCTGGAAAATATGCTGTAGGACTCGGGCCAGCTCTTGCCCTGAGTCATGCTTGTCCACTGTAAAATCCGATATGGACTGTGCTGATTAGGAGCAGTATCACTCTAGTCGGGTATAAAACGCCGCAGGCAGTCAGTGACTCGCGGCTGTAAGGTGAACAGTGTTTTATTTTTAATAACGATTTGTCAAGAGAGGATTTTCGCTGAGGATGTATTTTCCTGTATTTTTCTCAGCACTATTCTGCTTCATATTTATACAGTTAAACACAGTAACTGCTGGAAACGCCCCTATTTAGTCACAGCCCTTTACCACTGGCTGTTCTGCACGAGGGCAGCTCTCGGACAGAATGCTGACAGATTCTACATCCATTTAAACCTGGTCCAAGTTTTTTTTTTTCAGCAATTTGGGGATTAGAACTTGTGATGTAGCAGATATGAGTCGCCTTTTTTTTCTCCTACAGACTTGTGCCAGATAATGTTCAGTTTAACAAAGTCATTTGAGATGACAATTATCAAGGTGATTGGGGAATAGCATTTGTTATCCATGGGAAATAAAAAACACATTATCGGCAGATAACATTGCTCAGAAAGTGTGGGTTTTTTCTAATTTTAGAATGATCTTGTTACTTACGATGGATCTATCTCCATCCTTTTCTGGATTTATATGAAATCATTTGAATCCCCCTTTTTTGACCTCTGGACGATTGTTCAACAAGCGGACGAGTGTTCGCTTGTTGTGTGATTAGAGTATGGGATTAGAGCATTTCTACCCAGCACAGGGGTTATTGGGATTTAAATCTCATTAAACCGTTGCCTCTCTACTGTGATCAGAATGACAGACTCAACCAAAGTGTAGTTAGTACAAGTAAAATGCAAATGTTGGCTCAGACTTCACCATTTCCCTGATACTAATTACTACTATCATGGCAATATTTGAGTGCTTCTTGAAATGTATTTCTTAAGTACACAATCAGTTTCATACTGTACGGCATGCTAATATTAGCATCACTTTTAGGGACAGAAACGCCTTCCAGTTTTGAGGGTATTAACCTGACGCTTCTGGCATTTAATAGTAAGCTACATTGTTTCATATGAAGATCCGGTTACAGAAACTGTAAACGTGGTTAGGTATTAAACAGTATACTTGTGAGAAATTGGTTTTGGTAATTCATTTGCAAGAGGTGTATGTTTCAGATGCCAAACAGTAGCCATTTTGGCTTTGGTATCTTACAAAATGATGTGCAATTCAATATTGTGTGTTTTGGGTTGGTTGAAGTTTGACAGTGACATTTCGCTCAACAGCAAACCTTGTGGTATGTACTGGAAAGACTGTAAAAACAGCCCTTTTCTTGTTAATTAGTTGGTGCAGTTTGTTTTCCCGAATAAATAGAAATCACTGGATGTTTGGTAGGTAAGAAATTTATCTTTAAAAAAAAAGTCGTTCAGAAAGTGGAGAGAGGGTAGAGACAAACAAAAACATGTCCATAAAGTTGCTTCTACAGTATATATACTGTATGTTGTTTACCTGTGTGGGTGTGTGCAGACTATACCTCATTGACTGACACACCTTATTTCTGTTTGGCACTTGTCAGGGCAGAGTGAGTTACACCCTCCTGATTCCCTCTAGCTGTTGACAGACCATGACACACACACCCAGGACTGGTTTGACCAACCGAAACACAAAGTAGATGTAAGACAAGTGGAAATACCAGTGTGCATTTGACTGGCTTTAAGATTTTAACGAACCCAGACTCCAGACTCTAAGCCTTAGTCAGTGGGAAATACAATGTAGAATATAATACTGGAGACATTATTGCAACACAAAAGGGATTTAGACACATAGGTAAGCTAAGCAAAAATCTATTTGATAGATGTGTCATACAAATGACTTAGAAAGGCATCTATCACCACGTCTTTCAGATACAACAATGATGCCCACAACCTCACACAAACACACGCATAACCCAGTCAGTGACCCCAGGGGGTTTCCTACTTGCTGCCTTCTCTGTTCTGTGTTGTGTGACTGTGGACAGGGATCCAGGCTGTGGGCTGGAAACTGACTCACTCTCAGGCTGCATGGTGAGGGTGTGTGGCGAGCGGTCGGTCCTCAGGGGAGCGCTTTTCTTTACCTACATCACAGGAGTATGTCGGCTGTAATGACTGCAGTGACTTTCATCCAGCTTTAGACGGAGCTCAACACAGACAACGCCAGGTCTTTTTTGATTCTTTCGTGCAGGTGTTATGGGAATAATGTCAACATTATGTCTTATGTAAGAGCATTATTAGGTACAGGCATTTATTTCACTGCTCTTACAATGACTCTTATAACAAGGAACCACATTCCTGTGTTGGCTCTGCAAGCATTAGCGATCAACCTTTAGCAGCCATACACATGCAATACAACACAGGTCATATGAGTACACCGCCCATATTTCAGATCTGAATTTAGAGCATGCCGGAGGGGGATATTTGAGACTGAACGTCTAAAGATTTTAGGTGGACAACGCTTGCAAGTTCACCCTATGTCTTGGAGTCCGTTCTGGTTTACAACCAGTCCGTTGCTCCAGTTGTGATTAAATTGGTGCATAATACAGAAAACTATTACATTATTTTCTATATGGTGTCATACATACAGGGGTATATAAATATGCAAGTGATGAAGCAAAGATAACAGGAGCAATATAGAAAAATATGTATTTTTCTGGAGATTTCCTTTATGCATACTCATGGACTGTAAATTGAAAGCAATATTTGTCTTCTCCACAAACACAACATACTAATAGGAAAATCATTAGCTTTTTTTGCATTTGTTAAGAACAAACTGATTGATCTCTGCTCCGCCTGGCTGAGACCTGTCCACCAGCAGCTCCAGTTTTTCTCAGTTATTGTCATGCAGGGTTTAGAATTAATAAGCACTGGGTTTGGGTTTTGTTTTCACTGCCAGTGTAAGCTCCTTGTTCAAACAACGTAAAAATGGCTATTGGCTGAGCATTGTCTGTATTTGTTCTGTGAAATTTTCTCCTCAGAGCCTTCAAGTGCCTGAATGTGAATTAAATCATCTGTTCCTTTTTTTCTGATTTAATTTGCCATCACCTTGAAAGACACCCGTCACTTTTTTAAAGCAGATACTATACTGTGATTATGGGCTTTAATGCTTGACAGACAATGCGTATCTGTGCCATGTGTTAAGTCATTTACTGTCATACCCATAATAATAGTGCAGAATCCCATAGTAGATGTTCTGTCAAATTGAAATATTGCTAGAATAGTGTAGGCGGATAGGCTTGCATTCACCCTCCGGGATTATGTGGTGATCTTGATGGGCACAGATGTTTCCAGAGAAAAGAAACAAATGCTAATTACTCTGCATATCTCAAGGCATCTTACATATACACACAAGTAGTAAGCACCTCATATCCGCGGACACATTTCCAAACAGTAGAAATCCTCTTTGCAATCGCTCTCTCTTGTCGTCTAATTTATTTCCATGTGACTCTGAGTCACAAACTGGTGTTGGAGAACAGACTTGTTACCATGACACTACTTGGAATCCATGTATTGTTTAACACGCTGAATATTTTGGCTGTACTCTCAGTCCAGTGCAAAGGAAACAAGCTCTGCAAGTGCTGTGTTGTGCAATATGGCAGTATAGAACCACTAAACGAGTCCTGCAAATAAGTATTGTTTATATGGTAATTACTCTTTAAATAAAATCATTTAAATGAGAGAAACGGTTTTATCGTCAGATTCGGGAATAAGCTGAATACTGCACTTGTTTACACTCCTTTCTTTGGCTTGCCTGTTCGTGTGCTTATGAAACATTACTTTGAGCAGGGCAGACAGATCTGGGAGGGCCTGTAAGCTGCTGTATTCAGACACAGCACACAGTCCACCACTCTGGAGACCACAGGCTCTTTGTTCCAATTTCATCTACAACAATTCAGGGCAGAGTTAAGGCAATGTGTTTTGTTTTTTTATTTAATCACATGTGGTAAACAGCTGACAGGCTGCAGGGGCGGCAAAGACCACTGTCTGTGGTGCAGGTGATTTGTCATTGGATGAGGTTCATTAAGGCTGGCAGTGTATTGTTAGGCTAACTACTGATGTGGAACAAGGTCATGAATCAGGCACAGACGTATCATGGTACACTCACTGTACCACAGTAATAATACTTATGGATCCCATCTCATTATGAAATCCAGTGTACATTTTTTAAATACGTTTCCTGCTCCACATGGCAGCACAGCAGTACCCTTGCACCCTGATATTAAATGTCATGTCAGTGCTGCAATGTATTGGGAAGATGGATACACATTTGGGTTCCATGCGTTTCTTACTTAGTAAGTACATTTTGTTTTAAAAGTGCATAATGTAGCCTTTAACCTAGAATCCCTGTGATTTATCTTATTCCTTGGTGACCACATGTGAATTTGGAATGCTCAGCTAGATTTAGTCACATCATTGTTTTTGTTAAATTTAAGAATTTTACTCCATTCAATATACTGTAACTAGCATATGTAAGGCACACTTACCTCTTACACTCACATTTACAAGACAAGAAAAAGACTAAGAGAAAAGGAAGGATCTACACCAGCATAATCTGATGGGATGTACTTGGGATTCGATGACTGCTACTGTTTCTGACAGTCTTAGTGGGAACCTTGATGTTGACCGCATTGGATGTAGGCGATCATTAACCTTTTCCTTTTCTACCTATCAATAATTTAAGGTGTCTTTATTTGCCTTTAATCATCCTGTTTTTTGGGTCCTATATGCTCTGAACCTATTTTTTCAATCTTCATCTCTTGACTTTGCCACATCTTCCTGCTGCTCTAACCCTCTTTTACCCTTTCCTTCCCTGCCGTTCTGATACTTCCTCTCCAGCTGGGTTTGTGAAGTCGCCCATGTCTGAGACTAAGCTTACGGGGGACACCTTTGAGCTGTACTGCGACGTGGTTGGTATCCCCACTCCAGAGATCCAGTGGTGGTATTCTGAGGTCAACCGAGCCGATTCCTTCAAGCAGCTGTGGGATGGAGCTCGCAAGCGGCGGGTTTCTATCAACACAGCCTACGGCACCAATGGGGTCAGTGTGCTCGGCATCACGCGCCTCACACTGGAGGACTCTGGGACCTATGAGTGCCGGGCCAGCAACAACCCCAGGCGCAATGACCCCCATCAAAACCCTGCCATCACTTGGATCCGCGCCCAGGCCACCATTTCGGTGCTACAGAGTGAGTGGTCAATGTCCCGTAGTAACTAGGTGCTGAACGAACTACCAATCCCCTGTCCCAACCACTCCAACCCGTACCAAAACCTGTCAAGATCCCACCCTCACCACAGCGATCACTGGTCAGGCAAAACTAAAACAAACACCAACCACGTATCCGTTCATATTCATTTGACATTTTTTATAGTCGTAAAAATAGACCCAAAAAAAGTCTGAAAACCTGGTGCCAGTGGTTGCTCTTTTGTGTTTTGTTTTCATTCATATTAAATTTTGTTCCTGAGTTTGGTTTGGAAAATATTTCTGTTTTCTGTCACTGAACTCAGTAACGTCCCCGTTTCTCCCAATACCCCTTGTTGTAAATGACCACAAACCCAGGAGCTTCACCCAGTCTCTATCTACATGTTCCTCTTTTCTCCAACAAACAACGTTTTGTTGCTGTTTCATGTGTCCTTTTACAATATTCAGATCTTTTTTCTCTGTATCCTGATTTCACCCATTTCCTATTCCTTGGATTTATTTGTGACACATATTCCTTTATTATGTTGTGTTCTCTGGCATTGCGTGGATTGTTGTATTTACTTCAAAGCCCCGCCTGCTAAATGCCGTGGAAACCTAGTGGTGCTTTGAAGTAACGGCGCTTTTGATTTGGCTTTTCCACAGTGTAGCACAGTGTAAATGAGACTGTAAGAAGACACAAGGAGAGATCAGATAAGGCATAAAGGAGAGATTCCTGATAAAAGCAAATATTTCCAGCTTTCAAATTTCTGAGTGGTAATCTAATACAGATGAGACCACATAGGGGCCTTGAAGTCTCATTTCTTGTTCAGGTGAGACAAGAGATTACGCCTCTAGATAACAGCCTCTCTGGAGCTGCCTGTGCAGTGTGGAACCTTGTGCCTTCTCAGCCATTAAGATTGTGACTATGAATCAGTAATGACATTATATCTTTCAACATTGCTCAATGCAAACATTCAGACAAACTGAATTTCAACTAGACCCAGCGTCCAGTAGTCCAGTGCCCTGTCCACTGGAGCACAGGGAGATGGTGAATGTTGTTGGTTATAGTAAAGCTTAGAGTCTGATCATCACTGGCTCTGGGAAATTCTGACCTCTGCCAACACTACTCAGTTATGTGTAGGTCTGATGCAATTTCAACTTCTGCAAGAAGTGCAATGCCCAGGAGCTGTTCACTACATATATTCTGTCATTACTGAGGAGTAAATGTTTGCATATACATGTAATATCCAAATTATTACATGCATATTAAAGGCTATACACAATAGCCCATTTATGAATGTATAGTTTGCAGCTGTGGATACATGCTGAAAACTAATTGTCTAGTTTTGGCCTTCTTGTTTTGCTTATTTTAGTTTGTGACGTCTGTAAATTCCTCACTATTAATAGCTATATATTCGGGAAACGATTCCATTTGCAAAACTTTATTTTTTTTTCTATTTGGCATTTGAACTTTTAAGCAAATGCAATTTTATTGTTGAATTTTTCAAAAAATAAACAAAGCGTGCATGCATGCATGAACGAAACCTACTGAGGAACATCTTTTAACATGCATCGTCCATGTCTACTTATATTAATACTGTCCCCTAATCTATCTTCTGTATAAAACACAGTTTATCATCTTGTTAGGGTAATATTTAAAAAAAAAAAAACATGTATGTATTATTCAGAAAAAACATTTTTTAAGCACACAAGTTAACACACCAAACTGTAGCTTAAAAATTATAAATTGTGATCTGTTAGAGGGTTATATATCCAACTATAAGTTTGGCAAGTTGTTTTTCTCCTGTTTCCAGTCTCCATGCTAAGCCTAAGTTATTCAACTGGTGACAAGTTTATACAGAAATCAGACATAGAAAATATGTTGAAAATTGCATACACTTGTTGAGATTGAACCATTTAGCTCAACCATGTGTTCAAGAGGCCCACTACTCTCTCTGTGCCAGCAGTTACTGGCACTTCTCCCTGGAGTCCACCACTTGTAATTTAATGTGCTACAAATACTATCATTTGAGAGCTACCTTAACTTTGACATAGAGTTACATCAGTATAGATTTTTCCCATGTTGGTCATTATGTCTAGTATTTTAGTAAAAAATCGTCGTAGCCTGCTGATAATGCAATGATTTTTGTTAGCATCCTCCATAGTATAATATTTGTCAGGACTGTGTGAGAGCACCAGCAGGAGGAACGATGAAATCAAGCTCCACCCTCTCTCATTAAGATTCACACAGTTCGATATGGCCCCATATTATTCGGCAGTTAGTGTATTTTAAGTTGTAACCAGGCGTCCTACAAACAACCTTCAGGTGAAATTGCCTGTGGATCACTGTGCTGTGGTTGCTAAATGTTAATTTATGTACCCCATGTTGTGTGCGTACGCATGTCTCAAAGATACTATTAATAGTACATGTGTTTCTGCTTGGTGGGGGGGAGAGAGAGAGAGAGAAAGAGGGAGATGCAAGGGGGGGAGGGGAGAAACAGCCCCTCAGCCATTGAGTAGTCAGAATAGCAGGCAGAAGGTTGCATGGATGCTAAGTCAGTTGCCAGTCTGAGTAGCCCTTCTTTTTGCCTTGTTAGTGGCCTTACAGCAGCAGCAGCCAGTAGTAGGATTAGGAAGCCTCTCCTCTCTGCTCCTCCTCTCGGGGGCTCCAGCGTTGCCATGGTTGGCCCACCCTAGAGGAGGAGGAGGGGCCAGGCAGAGGATGCTCCCCGCTCACCGCTCAAGGCAGAGCAAAGGGTGGCTCGCTACTAGCTGACATCTCCTGTTCCCTAAATGTCCTTGAGAGCCTAACCCTGGTATTGCTTATTATTATTATTATCAGCCTGTGTGTTTAGCAATGTGGAGGCTTAAAAACTAGGAAGGAAAGAAAAGTAGGCATTCAGTCATGCAAAATGTCAAATGAAGGTTCTGGTGACATTTAAATGCGAGCTTAGGGTAAAGGCAGATTTTAGAACCCATAGAGTTTTATCTGTTACAATGAAGCGTAACAATGACAGCAGTTACCAGCCACAGTATATCTGTCAGATCCCCTCCTGCAGTCTCTGCCATTATTCAATACAATGAGATGCTGAGATAATCATTCATAAATGCAGTGCTCTGACCAAGTGTGTGAAAGGTATAATCAAATTATTTCTTTTTTGAATCTCTTTTGTTTGTCTAAATAGTGAAGATGTTATTGTATCATTAATATGTATTATAGCAGGTCACATTGAGATACATGAAGCTTTTCGTGCTGAGTTTCTAACAAAGACTTACTTTACGACTTTTGACTGAAAGATAAGTAGTTGAAAGGGCACTCCAGCCACTTCATACACTGATTATGTGTTTTGTTTGTTTGTTTTGTGCACTTTTGCTTTCACCTCATAGAAACCCTCCCACACAGATTATATAAAAACAGCACACAGCCCACAGCTACTGCAGCATGGGAGGAAGCATTCAAATGGCATCGAACCCCAGTTCTGTGATAAGGTTTGACTGTCTCTGTCTTCCAGAACCAAAGATCAGTGCCTCTGATCAGATCACCCTGTCAGCGGACACCCCAAGCAAACACGTTGTCCTGCAGTGTAACCTCACAGCTGCCCACGCCGCTCACACAGAGAGCTTCTGGATGAAGAATGGGCAGGAGATCCCCAATACACGGACAGAGCAGAAGAACACAGTGTACAAGTGAGTCATGTTTTGGGAAAGGACAATGAGAAATGGGGAGTTCCCAGTAATTTACGGTGACGGTTAATTCATATACTATTTATGTTGTTTTTATTTACATTTTGATGGAAAATGCTCTGTGAGAGAGTTGTGATCTTTATGATGAAAACACATTGCAAGTTCGTGAAGCTACCTGACATTGGTGCTTATTGTTGATGGCTATACAGTTGTTTTAATTGCTCTATTTATATAGAACATTCATTGCATTATGCTGCAAGGTTTTCTAGCAAGCTTCTAAAGCTGCTATACTAAACGCAGTCGACTATAAAGTATTAGTGCATTGTAATCAAACAGCATCGAACCATGTTGGAAGTTGTACCCAAATGGTTTTACATAGCCCCAGATAACCACTGATTGATACTGTGGTTTTCAAATCGTCAGTGCCTTACACCTAATATTGAACTGAATAATGCAGTTAGAACAAAAATATAGCCTAAATCCACGCTTGTTGTTAAATCCTGCTGTCATGCATAATAACCACTGGAGCACAAAACTACTGCTGCCACTCTAGACTTAGCACAGACTCTCTGTAGCCACGAGATAAGACCACTCGGTCACTTCCTTGTCACTTTACATCAGTGATCCTCTGAAGATTACAGCTGAAATGCCTGTGGTGCCTTCCCTGCAGAATGCGCCATAATATAACAACATAATGGCAACACTTTGTCTCCCACGGCCTTGTGGGCCCCTAAAGCTTTGACTACTGTAGTCCAAAGTAATTACTAGACTTAAACGGAAATCACTTCACTTTCTTTACTTGATTACTTGCAATAAGTGACCGCCTGCTGTTTTGTATTTCACTGCAGAATCACTAAACCACGGGCAGATGATTCCGGAGAGTACATGTGTGTTTACACATTTGACATGGCACCAAATGCAAATGCTACAATTGAAGTAAAAGGTGAGATTCCAGTGAAGCAGCAGAAGGTTTGTACATGCATGACACGAATATCATTGCGGAAAACACGGACTTCTCCATGTGACATGTTCTAATTCTGAAAAACACCCCAGTAGCCTTCACTTCAGCTCACCACATGACAACTGGATGATGTATGTGGTTTTCTGCTGAGAGACTGAGAAATAAGTTTCCAAGAAAAGTTAACCCCCTGAAGCCATGTGAGGAGCGATGCTGACTACAGTGTTTGATTTCTTCCATTGCCATGGTGATGACAGCTAGAAATCCTGAGGCTGTTGTCACTCTGAGCTTTAGCTGAGAGGAGGAACAGGCATGTAAACAGGCACTGAACATACATGTAACCAACTAGGCTCGTGAAGAGGCACACCACAAATAACACTGTTCAAAAAATAATATTAATCTAATGACTAATGGCTTCTGTTATTTACTTTTAACAATAACAACAGTTAAACTAAACCAGGTTTAACTCGGCTCAAGTGTCGACTAAAAGAGTTAACAAACGACTACTGTGTTGGTTTCATTCAAGCTGACAGCGAAGCCTTCAACTTGAATAAGGAATCGTCTCTGAGAAAGGGCAAGTGAACCCCTGTCCAAGAGAAGCTTGGCTGTGTGTAGTGCTTAAGCCAATTTGCTGTGGCATGACTCTGGAGCATGTCCTGCCTCTCACTCTGCGGCTGTCTCAAAGCGCTGCCTGATTGCGCAGCATGGGCGATGGCCGTGTGTGTTCTGCTTTTACCGGCCTGTTGGGCGACTGCACTCATCTGCATTCAAACTGAAGTGTCCGAGCCGTCATTAGACTGCGTATCTGACCGAGCCGACGATGCACGCTCTTAAAATAGACATGCATTTCTTCACTTCTTAAACGCTTCTGTGGTGTTCTGATGGTGTTGGAGATCTTCTGTGACCCAGGTAGCAGGACCGCTGTTAGTGTGCTAGCCAGCTTTGCACTGCGCTCCTGGCAGCAGTTCACTGAGATCCCTCGCCTACAGTGTCCTTGGCACGTTCATCCTTGCAGGACTCAGCTCAGAGGCAACAGATGGAGGGTTCTGTGATGTTGTAGGATTAAGGCTCTGAATCCTGTCCCAGCCATCTCTGTGGCAGGAGCGGAATGTATTGTCTTGTGATACTAAGCTTACCACAGATACACATTCGGTACCTGGTGGTAATCAAATTTCACTGAACATCTAGCAAAAATATTTATACATTAATATTCATAAAGTCCAGTCACACTGCAGAAATATAAATATATATATATATATATATAATAAATTAGACTTTTCAAGGTTACACAATTGTACACAAATTGTCAATATTATATCACATAATTTATATATATATACAATATATATATACAGTATATATATATATATATATACAGT
>JAFBJQ010002680.1:21961-58646 GCA_016785345.1 Trinectes maculatus
AACGCACCTAATGAAGGAATAAATGGTACTTCAGCATCCAATGTCATCGTATTTTACATTTTTTAAAATTTTTTTCCTGCTTTGACCTTGCTTCTTTTCCCACTTTTTGACTTTTTTTTTTTTATAACTGAACTATTAAGCCCACACAGGTTAGTGATCACAGCGATCAGTGAGGACTGTGACATACAGGCCTCTGCCTGTGTGAGAGCCACTCTCAGGGCTGTCTGCCTCTGTGCTGTCAGTCACTGACATAATACAGTTAGGTCAGGATAAGGCACAAATGAGCTTGGCCACTCCCCTGCTCAGGGAGCATGTGCGCACCATAATTAGAGTGGAGTAATGTCACCAAAGAGCTCAAACCCCTCCTGCTCTATTATCCACGCGCAACTGAAAAATGCTCACTCCAGGTCTCTCCCTTATCCTGCGTAATTGCATGGAATGAATTATTGTCGTTTTCTGGATTAGCAGAAAAGCAGGAACAGTTTTCTTCTTGATAGTGTACATAGTTTAATAAAGTCTGTGTCTTACCAAAGACTCAGTGTGACCTGGCATCTGTTGCAGTGCTTTCTGACATATGCCTGGATTTATATATTTTTTTACCTTTCTGTTGCATTGTTATAAGTTAATTCATTAACAAGAGCCAGTTTGAACGTGCTTCCCTAGAAAAGGCTTTTTGACAAATTCATTGTGGATTTAGTTGGAATAGGAACATATGGAGGCTCTTGTATCATAGCGATCCCTCCTGGACGATCTCATTACAAATTGTACTGAAAGGCTGTTTGGAAAGAGTGATTAAACCTAACCCTGTGAGTCGTGCGTTAAGTCGAGCAGAAAAGAGGGTGGCGCTGAAATGCAGGAAACGTGTTGCGACACAAATTCAGCCACTTCTGTGTAAACACTGAATGACGATTCACGACATGACATGAAATAAATGCTAAAATGCTTTGTACCTGATTTGTAAAAAATGGCTGAATTGAGTGTTTTTCCAGCTCGACATCTTATGGTTATGACACAGAGCTGTTTTCGTGGCTCTACCCTGCTCCCAAGTCCCTTAATCACACCCCACTCTCTTCCATAGACATCTGAATAACACCAATTATCACCATAGCCAGAACATCCAATCATGGCTCCCTTATTCATGCCATCTGGTAGGAGTTTAAACAGTCCTTTGGATGGTTTACCCTCTGCCAACTCAGCTAATTATCAATTTTATTTATTTATTTAACCTTTACAGCTAAACCTGATATCATTGGCCACAAGAGAAGTGAAAATAAAAACGAGGGGGAAAATGCAATGATGTACTGTAAGTCGGTTGGTTACCCGCATCCCACCTGGACATGGCGCAGAATGGATGGAACATCCTACACGGTACATGCATATGTATATGTGCAACTTTTTATTTCTAAACATACCAAGTTAAACTCTCTTTCATTGAAATAACTCAACGGTCATTGTGCTTCAGGACATTGACAACTCTACTGGACGCTTCTTCATCACTACTAGAGACAACTACACAGAGCTCAACATACTAAACCTGGATATAAACACAGACCCTGGAATATACGAATGCAATGCCACGAATGTGATTGGAAACACTGCTGAGACCACTATACTACGCGTGCGCAGCCATCTTGCACCGCTGTGGCCTTTCCTAGGCGTGCTCGCAGAGATTATAATCCTTGTCATCATCATCGTAGTGTACGAGAAACGCAAGAGGCCAGATGACGTTCTCGATGGTAAGCAAACTGTTTCTAATCATATTTAATCATTGTTCTCAGTTGTCATCGGATTAATGTTTAAGTCACATTCCCATGTCTTTAGACTTTGCCAAGTAATGATTTTAGCAAGTAGAGAAATTACCAAGCAACTCTACAAAAGGCCAATGGCTGTGAGGGCAAAGGTCATTTATAGAGGAGAGCATCACATCTTAAACGACTCCTCATTTATTGACTAAAACAGTGAAAGTAGAGACAAGGGACTTTATCACATATAGAGTATGCCACATAGTATTAGAAGCATGCAAATGTGACATTACTAGATGCATATTAGGTGAACAACAGTGGGCCCGTTGCCAACCTTTCTGGCAGTTTGCTGTTTCTGTGCTGTACTTTTGACAATGGTAACTCTACATTTGTTTCGTGGTTGGTTGAAGTATAACTTGTCATAAACTTGTGGGGTTGTCATCTTGTACCTATAAAACATATTAGTCCCAATATATGACTTAATTGGTCACTATTTTTTCCCCCCTCCGCGGTCTTTCCAAATGGCAACATAATCTAAATGGGTGGTAAGTGAGAGATCCTGCATGATTTCAGAGATTTTTTTTTCTTCCTGTCACTTTGTATGTTTTAATGAGGCCACAGTCCATCCAAAAACATCACGCTCTTTACGGACATGTTGTTGCTGAAATGTTATGAGAATTACTTGAGTTTAATTTTTACTAGTATTACAAAGTGAATACTTGTTTCTATTCATTTCTATTTTAATAAAATGTTGATAGATGTTGTATAAAATAACGCATATATCCCCGAAGAAAAAATATATAATTGATTTAGTAATTAATTTAATTTTGAAATTTTGACAATGAACAATGTCAAAAAACAATGAACAAAATAATGAACATTCCTTAACATTCAATTGTATGTCACATATTCAAATGAAACAATCATCGTGTGCTGATTAACTAGCTGATTGAATAATAACCAAATATTTACACTATCAAAATATATGTACATTAATGAAGTGTTGAGTATATCGGTGTAACTGTCCACAACACTATACAAAAAAAGAACAACAACGTACATAATAACTGTTCCTGAGGTCCAAGTATCTGCATCCTGGTACAAAGCAGTGTGCTTATCTATCATAACTAGATCTAGCATGGACAAAGAAATGAAAAGTAAACATAGGAATGACTACATAGGAAAGAGAAATAAATATAAAAAGAGAAATAACCCCTGAATGTGTTCATGTTTCTAATTATTGTTCATTTTTTTTAAACCTGCAGCAATTTATGCTTTTAGTATTTCATTCGTTTTTAATTTGTCAAATGATGAAACTGTCTGGAAAGCCCAAAGGCATCTAAGGTCACCAAAGGTTCTTTCTGTCCTCTGCTTATGTGAGTGTGCCTCCTTTCCTTTTTGGAAAAAATATGAATGCAAGCAAAATACTCTATTAATATGAATCAGTCCAGCTGGGTTTGGTGTACAACAATAGTGTGACCAATCAACAAATAAGTATAAGGTAGTTGCTACATGATATTAACAGATAGTAATATTAAAAACTATTTTAATTTCAAGTAATGTAACTATTATAGTTTTAATATTAATAACAATTGTATCCAGTTATTAACTTATTAATTAATGGTTAACCACATCTATAGGTCATCTTTATCTAAATTAGTACAACATGTTCCCTTTATATTGTGTGTATATTATCCAAAAGAATTCTTTATTATACTGCTTACGCAAACACAAACACTAACACAAACCACAAAAAGCTTTGTGCATGGCTGCTAGTTTGGTTTCATCCACCAGAAAAAAAAAATGAAGCGATTAAGGTGGATTATATTCTCCATGTTTATGCCATTCCAATCAGGAATGAGGACTCTCTGCTCGTGATGCACCGCTTCTCTAAAAGCTCCTTTTAGCATCCCGCATTCCCGGAGGTTTTGGCCCCTCACTGCGCACATTATGAATTTGGTCTCATGATGGCTCAGCTATGTTTGAACAATTTTGCACTCAACAGCTCAACGGCTGTGAGGCAGAGGCTGACATTTCTTTCCTGTGTTTCGAAACCAGTTGCTGAAATTACCAATTGTGCCATGTGATGATTTTCTAAATACGTTTGCTCACTGAAGGAAGACAAATGTATGCATAAGAAGTGTCACCCACATATTGTAGTTTTTAAACGTACATTAAAGAAATTGTGATTAATATCAATCTCGCACAGGAAAAAATATCCATTATCTGTTGGATGCCTGCTAAGCCTTTAGAGTAAACATAGCTTGTGCTGGTTACATATGGTATGAGGTGTGAAACCTGTGGGATATGCAGTCAGATGTTTCTCCTCTAAATGAATGATGTTTTTGTTCAACATTATAACTGCCATAATCTGCTCCATATTAATGCCATGGAATGCTGCTAACACTGCTTATCCCAGACTGATAACTGCATGGAAAATAACTCTGTGACTGGTTACTGACAATTTTTCATCTGTATGCAAAATACCAACCACCCCGTCAACCCCAAGGCTTCAGGTCTTGCAGCTAACTTGTCACTCAATGCAACAATATTCACTGCAATTCACCACATCCCCTACCTGCAACTTCTCTTACTGTGACAGTTTACTGAACATTATTTACAGCACCCTTATATGGTAAGAAAGAACAATGTTTTCCTTATGTGCCACAGAGAAATATTTTTTTAAATGTGGTTTTTAAGCAATTAATTTTCATTAAAATTATTTATCAGGATGACATTCACATTAAATAGAAACATTAATCCACTGTGCACTGCAGGAAATTGTAAATAACACTATGACATTGCTTCATGTAAACATGAGTTTAAAGTGAGCTATCTGCATAATCACACACTTACACATATATATTCATTGGAACCCCATTCAATTATTGGTGATAAAGCTGTGATTGTTTATAAGATGAGAACATCTTTTCCACATTGAAGCCTTCTACTCCAAACGTCACTTCCGACCTTTTTCCCAAGTGTTATTTCTACTGTTTTTCAAGCAGCCTGTGTCTTTTCTTCAACTGATAATTGATATAACTGTGTTCTATTTCTGTCTTGTCCAATGTCACACAGACGATGATCCAGTTGGACCAATGTAAGTGAATGAACATTCTTGCTGCTTTATTTAAAGGTCAGACTATGTACTGCAATTTGAATTGCCATTTCTCTGAGGCCACTAAATCACAACTGCTTCTCTTCTAGGAAAACTAATTCAACAAACAACCACAAGGACAAAAACCTTCGCCAGAGGAATACAAAATAAGCAATTCACTCAAGTAAGACACTGTTGTTGAGGACGGCAGTTAAATATAGAACTCATTGTGGGAATTAACCACAGTTAAGAATTCTGTTGGTTTCCTCTTCACAGGTGAGATGGATGAAACTGCATTTTTTTGACAACACGAAGGTATCAGCAGTGGCGTATCTCCAGGCAGTGTTGAAAAAAGGCATATCTGATCTCATTTTATGAGAAGTAATATCAGCGTAACACTGGCAACAATAAGAACATAATGGCTGGGTTAAGCATGCCTTATTCAGTCTTATATGGAGATTTCAGGATGACGAATAATGATTAAAACCACCACGAAGGTGTACACAGTTTTTAATGTACTGTTGATGTCTCCTTTATTAAATCCCTTTTGTATTACATATCATGTACAATGCATGCAAGATAATTACGCAATAGGATACTCAGAATAGACATTTTCTGTTGTTATCCCCCTGTGGCTTTTCTGCTCTGTTTTTTTATGGAGTCATCTTTAGACACACATGCACTATATACACATATATATATATATATATATATATATATATATATAATTCTTGACGATTTGTACAGCATATCATGGTCATTAACTGTTTAATTTGTGACAAAGGGTCCACTTTTAATAGACTTTTGATGTGAAGCAGGGGCTTCATTGACTGGCAGTATTTAAATTTAACTGAGAGTGATTACAGAAAACGACTATTGTGTGTTTAGCTATCTGAATTAAAATGACAATGTATATTATTTTTATTTTATTTTCAGAGTAACTTAGGTGTCTTGTATGTGTTGAAGTATGAGTGTTCAAGTAATAGGAAATCTGTAAAAAAAAATATTTTTTTTAATATTCCCAATTTCATGAATTGATTTTTGATTCTATATTTTTTTTCTCTTTAACTGTATAGCATGGCTATAATCCTATGCAATATGTATTCTTAAATAGATATATGGAGGGCAGTTTGTTTTACTCAGCAAAGCTTTAATATGGTGGGATCACTTGGAAGCTGGCATAGCAAAATTCACTGCTGTAGCTGCATGACTCCTGTTTCAATACAATGTGTCTGTGTGTGGCGGTGGGAATGGACCTACATTAAGATGGGGTCAGAGGGACCAGAGTATATAGCCACGATCAAGCATAAGTGAGACCAATATTTTTTTTTGAATAAAAAGTTTAAAAAACAAGATTATTTATTTATTTATTTATTTATTGCTGTTTTTTTGACAAAATTCAGTACAATTGAAAACATGCTTTTGGTAAACAACTAATATATAACAACTTTTCAAATAACACTGGCAGCACAGCACAAAGCACTGCACCACCAGGTGCTGCCTAGACAAACTGCAAAAGAAAAGAAAAACTTGCATTAACTTGAACTGTATGCATTTTACTGTTGTTGAGATTGTTCACTCCTCAAGCAGTTTCCTCAGTTCCCCTTCCACCTTCTCCACTAGTGCATGAAAACTGGGATCCAGCAAACAAACACGAAGTATGGACTCCAAGTCACCTTGTGCCAAATGACTGTCGTGATTGACTTGAGGCAGAGTTAAAGCAGTCTCTCCCAGAATGTGCTGTGAAAGGTCCAAAGAATATATATCAGTGGATCAGATAAAAGCTAGGTAACTGTGTATCCTATGTTAGCATTGATAATTTAAGAAAAGTAAGTGTACACCTATTAAAAAGTGTAACCTGCTAAGAAAGCTAAAATTGACACAAATTGAGTATTAATTTATTTCACAGTGGCTGCTTACTATAACTATTAGCTCTAGATAACCTGTCAGTTCCCTCTGACGTTCAATAATCAATACCTCAGCACAGCACTTAATGGACAGTGATCCTTGAGCAACCTCAGACTCAACTCCCACAGCCTTTTCCTGCCAAGATTGTTGACACACAAAAGAAGAAAAAAGATTTGAAGACCACGGTACAACACAACAGGGTTAAAAAGACCAATCAATGGCTTCATTACTAATTGAGAGATATCCACCCTTCAAAGGCCTTTCATCTTTACTGTGAACTCCTTCAGTGAGTCCATTTGTCAAAAGGTCAAATTCCTTTTTCAGTCCTTCGTGTTAAAGGTTGAGAGGCACCGGAAGAGATGGATCTAGGTCTTACTCAGAATCTAATTTCAAACATAAACTAAACATGAAACTAAATAAAAGTCATTCTAGGAATGTACATTTCAGATGGTCGGTTGCTTTGATGACATATGTTTTATTATTATTGTTTGGTTATAATAATTTTCATAATGAATAATTTGACTGCTTAATGCAAAATTGAGAACTATTTTCATCAGTGGCTTTGGGTTTATGCCAACAATAAATAATTTAATATAAATTAATATTTTTTTTTTCTACATTTCTCTCTCTTTGTGTACAGTATGTGTGTTATGATAGACTGTACATGCAGAGTGCATTTCATCCCAGTTCATCCCACACTGGTGATTGGAGTCACCTGTAGCAAGACAGTATTGAAAATAGCACCATCTAGTGTTTATGATAAGGCAACTGTTGATGAGGTTGACTACAGCAATGTAACAGCTGAGTTCATTTAACAAAAGGGTATTGAGTGAACAGTAATTTTAACATTTTAGAGATTTACGTTAAAACTGAAATATTTTTTCACTTGTAAAATTCATATTTACATGATGACCAAGGGGTCCCATTTCAATCAAACAGAGACTGTGACAGGAAGAAAATTGATTAAACTGTACCGATACAAACCACACGCTTACCAGTTACCATGAAGTCATAGACGTATACTAGTGGAATTCCACATGCAACACATTTAACCAGACATATGTTATTTGTGTGTCAGGGGTGGTTACAATATAAACATTTTTTTTCTTTGATAAACTGTGAAGTGGGCAACCTGTTTCGCTGGTGCAGAGACCTCAGCGGGGGGCTGATTGTGGGTTGATGGAGCATCATCCTGAGAGGTGACAGGCACGTA
This sequence comes from Trinectes maculatus, assembly GCA_016785345.1. Classification (NCBI taxonomy): domain Eukaryota; kingdom Metazoa; phylum Chordata; class Actinopteri; order Pleuronectiformes; family Achiridae; genus Trinectes; species Trinectes maculatus. The sequence goes on from JAFBJQ010002680.1 coordinate 29,922, forward strand.
CTTTGTCAGTTTTTCGACAACACTTGAACACTCCTTTAAAGCCTCTGCCCGGCTGCTTCCGTCAAACTGCACCCTGATCATGCGACTCTCTCCCTGCAGAAATCCACAAATGCACTACAATTGAATCTGTCAGACAGTGAAAACATTCTCTGTGGTTTATGTATTGTTTTTCATATGCAGGGAGGAAATTTATGCAAATAAATAATAATTAAAATAACTATTTCAACAGCAAATTATTTGAGTGATTATTTCACTATGGGAGTCTTGTAGTGGTGGTATAGCATTCAAATAAACTGTATGAAACAACTAATAATCCAAACCTTAGGTATCATTAGTTTTACTTTCTAAATTGATAATAATTATAAATAATTTGATCGTTATGAGGCTCTTAATCTAATAATGTTAGAATTATGGCATTAGGGCAGACCACAACCACAACCATCTGTGTTAATGCCATGCTTCTTACCTTCATAGTAATTCGAAATATCAGGTTATCAGATTTCTTGTATACTTTGAGACAGTCTGAGTCACAAAGCAATGGGACTGTATCCTGGGGAAAGACAACAGAATGCTAATGTCATGTCTTGTCTGTGTTGTCATGTGATTTCCTGTTTTATTTTGTAACCCTACTCTCCTCACGTTTTAGGTCACTTCCCACTTCCCTTCATGTGTTTCCCGCTGGTCTGATTGTCATCCCCGCCTTGATTGTTTCCACCTGTTCCCCTTAACTTCATGTGTTAAATAGTCTGCGTTTCCGTTTGTCTTGTGCCAGTGTGTCTTTGTCCGTTGACCAGATATCACGAGCATTCTGTTTTCAAGCCATAGTCTATGCGATAGCAGTACGTAAGTTGTTTTCCTCTTTAAGAGTGAGTTTTGTTTGTAATTTACATAGTTTATATTTTCTTGTCATAGCCTTAGTTTTGCCTTAGTCTGTTAGTTTTTCCTCCCTTTTGGAGCGTTTTTTTGTTTGAGTAATTTTGTTTGTACTTTTCATCGCAGATAGGTTTTCCTCCCTTTTGGAGCGTTTTTTGTAGATTTTTGTGTTTGGTACATCTATAGTAGTGTTCTGATGAATGTCATCATAGAGCATTACACAGTCAGTATAGAGGAATATAAATATCCTCCTTCGCCAAGTAAAAGCCACTAATGCACTCAAAAACTGACTACTTAATTCAAAGAAGTAAATCTGCCTGCAGGGGTCTCTATTCTCCCAGTAACCTCTGAACTACAGCTGTGAGGATTAAAGCAGCCTGATAAGTGTTTTATGAATATAGATGCTTTAACCTCTAAACTATCAGTGCCAAATTAATAAATTTCTTGTGTTGGTATTTTAACTGGGGTTTGTTTTCTTGCTGAGAATAGCACTGCACGGGGGAGTCGGAGTTCTACTGTATGCAGACATATCGCATTACTACTCTGATTACTACTACTACTATTGTGATATGTTCATGCAGCAAGAATTAAGACATTCTGAATTTTAAACTTTTTTTACACCTGTAAGTTTTATATCCATATTCTACTACATCACTACTTGAATTTTCCTATTACTGCAATTTTTAACTTGATTCAGACATTTTGTAAAATTTCTTTCGGAGCATATAATACAATAGACCTCTCTGTGAGGAAAATCCCTGACCATTCACTGTAGCAAGCTATAATAGACCAGTCCATCTTAGTGAAAGCGAAAGTGTATGGCTTGACACCCTGGCACGATAGTTGGGTCTCCTGCCAGAACTCCATAATGAGACATTGAATAGTTCCTCAAATTGCTTTTGTCTGCAGGGCAGGAAGTTAACTTTTAATGTCTAGAGGCCACAAGAATGATATGCGGCTGTTACTATTTTCCATGCTTTACCAGACTCACAAAGTAGATAACGGTCCCCTACGTTACCACACAGTGTTAGCAATTATTTATGGTGATGACTTAAATGTTTCTTGCCCTCATTGTCCTCAACTGGTACTGGCTTACTCAGTTAAGATGATGTCCCTCTGCTGTGCCAAGGTTGGCCACAAATGGGTGGGTGCACAATTAGTACAAGTCCATCTTCTTTGAGATTGAATATAGACAATACATTTCTGACCAAAGCTGATTACTACATCCAAATCAACCAAACCTAAAGGGTTCTTCACTTTGTGAGCCTCAAGCCAATTGTTTGTTCTGATGGTCATTTGGGTTGAATCAATAAAAACTACTGCGTCACATGCCCAAGATTTGAATCAAAATGTCAAGTGTTTTGGCAGAATATTAATTTGGCCTTCATCAAAGCCTGTTAATTTGGAAAGCTAATTTCTGTTATTGACTTGCATCTCAAGAAACCAGCTGACACAATAGTTCTTCTTTTTGGCCCACTCTGTACCAGTGCATGATGTATGTACACTTCTTAGAGAAAATGGTAGAATTTAATCTAGAAATGCTGTTTTGGACCAGCAATTCTAATAATTCACAGAACTCATATTTAATGTATTATCAGTGTGGAGGAGGAAAACCAATAATAACAACCATGACATTGTATAAATTGCCAGTGTCAGAGCATGACATAGCAATGGACTGATGTACCCTGATGGACCAGAACATCAGCTCCATCAAATTTAAAATGATGGCTACGAATTCATGAGACAGAAATGCATGCTAAACCAAACTATGTTTCATTTTTGTCATTGTTTCAATAATCTTTGTACATGCATTTTTGTACCAGAAAGCTGTGCATATTTTAATGTACAAGTACTTACCTTTCAGAAAAACATAGCCCAGGTCCTGTTTGCATTTTTGCAAAATCACAACAATGAAACCATTTAGTTTAAGTGTAGTGAGTCTTCTTACCAAGCTATCCCCTCCTTGCAATACCAGCAAATATCCAGGTTCAACGATTGTAAGGGTAATTTCAGGTTTACTGCCACTGGCTTCAAATACCTGGTGAAAAGAATAATAACTGGTGTTAAATTGCTTTAGATTGGCTGTCATGAGGAGCTTTGTGATTGCTTTATATATACACAGTGGCGAATGTTTGGTTAAATGAAATTAACAGAAAATTTGAGCATACTCTGCTATTTTTCAATCGTGTTCATAAATTCCCTTGGACAGTGTTGTCACACCAGTGTGGTACAGTCCTATGGGTAGAGTGTAACTGTAAATATTATCCATTTAAATTAGTAGTTTGGAACAAATGCCTATTATAATGGTTCTTCTCTCAGGCTTGTCATACATTATTCTGTATAATATGAATTGATGGCAGTTTCAGACATCCATGCCACATTCAATGTGCAGCTCTAGCTTGCCATCTAGAGTCTGAAGCAGTCATTGTGAGACAAAGCCACATCTAATGCTCCTAACTTCCCAGCACACACATGACATTTTAAGTCAACATAATATAATATGGACAGTTAATAGAAAATAGTGCACCTATTTATGGTACATTAGGATTCAGTATAGAATTACAAAAGCCCTTTCACACAATTGAAGTCAGAATTATGTTCTATTTAGAACTTTGTGGATCTCACTTTTGTCTTATCTTGCTGAGCCTCAGAATCATCAGTACGAAGTATAAGATACTACCCATACGAACAGGTTCTTAGTCAAAAGCGGTGTATTTAATGAAAGCTTATTTTCTTAGTTACCCATCGTTGCTTATGGAGTACTTTGTTATGTTGTTTGTTTATGTTGAAATATTTCCTCAGACAATATATTTATAAACTTGTACATAGAAACAACAACTTCATGTTTATTTACTTTTACTTTGTTAGGCAACAATTTGGGTATCATGAAACTGCAGTTTATGGATGTATTTAGAGTATATGTATAGATTGTTATTGATGAACCACACATGTCAATAGACTTTAAGTATTGTATTATGTTTAGAACTGAATAATTACCATATGTCAAATGCTGCTTCATCATCAGAAACACTGTTAACATTTATCACTTTTAATACCTATGTTAGATTCAGAGCATCATGTTCAAGCAAAAGTGTCTGATTATTCAGAGGAAAAAAACAAACTAGGTTAATTAGTCGAGCTAGCTATCTGGTATCTTAGCTAGCTGGTATTTACATGAAAGCTAACAATAATGACAGTGAGCCAGTAGCAATGAGCAGTGTTTACAGCTGTTAGCTGGGAGCAGCTAATGACTGCACAGCAGGTGTAACAAATAATGTAAGCCTAATGACAGAAAGACTAACATAACATAAAGCTGTTCAGTAATGGTACATTAACAACACTTACCTTCCAAGGCCTTTTCTCTGTCTCTCTGGAGCCTGGAGCAAAACGGCCAAAACGTTTTAATCTCCAAACCTGGCTGGAGGCCATTTTCTATCAAATTACTGATGTTTCTGTGGCAGCTATAACTTAGCTAGTGACTTGATGGACTAGTATAGTATATTGCCTGCTGTCTCACTGTGTCAGCACACTCATGTTAACTGCAACAGTGAATGAATAGATATCTTCTCTTCTTCTTCAAACAGCCACCTAGTGGCAAACAGCATTACTGTCATTGTGCAATATGCATGACAATACAACACAATACATCACAATGCATTGGATTACAATATATAATATCATATTACATTACATCTGTGGTGGCTTATGATTAGCAAGGGGCCACTGGGACTTCTTCTACCCCAGGTCCCAACATAGTGAAAAGCTCAAGGTTACTTTCATAAAACCCTGGGTAGCACGATTGAGATGTCTCACTATGGGATATGCTCCTCATATATCCACATAAGCATTTGTACTATGTTGTGGGAAAAAAATCATTTAAAAAAATAACATTTTTTAAAGAACCAATTTGGCAATAAGCCTTTTGTGGGCAGTCATGATGTCTGTATCAGGGCTCATGTGCCTGAAATACCTCTGACACAGGATCACTCGTCATCCAAAAAAAGCACACCTATACTGATTTCACCCGTTCCAGATACATGGGACATTTTAATACTATGACAACAGGGTGGATTCAGAATGATCTTATTCTACAGATGGAGCAAAACAAGTTTGAAAACTTTGAAAAACAAGAGCATTTTGTAAATCAAAAATAATAAATGAAATGCACAGAGATAAAGGTTCTGACCTACATGTGGGCATAAGATGATAAAATGTTCATTGTTTGATCTCTATTATCTATTATCTCTATTATTATGTATAACTTGTCTTGTTAATCAATTAAATAAAAAAGCAACGATATTGTAAATCATTAAAATTATTGATTGATTCGTTTTGTTAATAAAATCCTGCAGGAAATGATAGTAACGATTATGGATGGATGACAGGGTTGGCCTGTATTAGGTGAATAAACTATTGATTCTGGGCTTTCTTTTTAATCAAATAGAAAACTTTGTATTTATTCCCATGTCAGGCATCATTTTCACACTGTTTTACGCAGCGCAGCAGCCTGATGGCGTGGATGTCAAACAGTCTGCATCCTGGAGTCTAGCAGGGACGGACGGTGTGTCCACGCGTCGTGTACCTGTAGCCTTCACGTGAGGGAACAGGGGGGCGTTTTAAGAATGGGAAGAGCATTCCCCTTTAAACAAGGTGGGCTGAGCTGATTTGCAGTTCTCGCTCCTATGGCAACGCAATGGATCAGCATCATGAATATTCACAGTTCACCAAAACGCACCCTGACTCTGGATCAGTGATGTCAGCGGCGCCTGGGATGCGCTACTGTACGTTTGCCTGGTTGTGTTGCGTTGCTGGATGACATCTGGTGAAAAGAGCATCCTCCGTCTTGCGTGACCTTTCCCTCGCCTCCGTGTCACCGCTCGTCGCAGCATCCCTCACATGCCGCGCTAAAGGTGACTTTCAGGCAGTTGTTTCCACTTTTGCGCACAATGGCGAAGCGGCACAAAGATGGACATCGGGGACGCGGTGGCCAGGCGCGGCGTCCAGCCTGCGCGTGAGGACACGTGCACGCTGTCAGGTAGTGTTGTCATGAAAAAGAGCGTCTCTCGCCTGTCTCCGTGGAGCCACAGCGGTCCGTGTCATGTGTAGCGGGCTGAGTCAGGGATCCCGATTCGCTCCAGACTGATCGCGCGCACAAACAGACAGGGAACACGGGGTCGTGGCAGTAGCCGCTTCGGCACGTCCCAACAATCTGGATTGATTCCGTTTCCCCGCTGTGTCTCAATGTCATAATGGACAGGCTGCACTCCTCCATGCGTAAAAGGCTCTACAGTTTGCCACAGCACGTTGGACACAAAGCGTCGATAATGGGCGATGGAGAAGACGGAGACAAGGACACCCGGAGGAAGAGCATCAGGCTGAAGCCTCTGCCGTCGCCGACCTCTGGGGGAAGCTGCAGAGGCATCGGGGAGACCAAAAGTGGGGAGTCTGTGGTGATGGAGACGGACATAGGGAGACCGATGAAGACCAGCTCAAATGGAGACTGCCGGAGGTTTCGAGGCAGCCTCTCGTCCATCACGAGCCGTCATGTCCACGACTCGGACTCGGCGGAGGAGAGACGTCTCATCACAGAGGGGGACGTCACCCCGAGCGAGGAGAGTCCCCCCGCAGCCAGCGGCGATGGGTCGCCGGATCAGGGCGCGCAAGGAGCCAGCGGTGGCGGCGGTGCCAACAGCGATTCCCCGGAGCAGCAGTCAGGTTTTATAAAGTTGGACGGCATCGATCAAATCCTGCCGGACGACGAGAGGTTATATCAGGCTGGCTTCATGCACAGACAGTTCGGGGCCATGCTTCAGCCGGGGGTCAACAAGTTCTCCCTGAGGATGTTTGGCAGCGAGAAGGCGGTGGAACGGGAACAAGAGCGGGTTAAGTCCGCCGGATTCTGGATCATTCACCCTTACAGTGACTTCAGGTACTGGCTCACTTTAACGCATCTCAGCTTTGCCAACACAACATGTTAGTGAAGCATCACGTTGGGTGACCTGCGCAGGCCCAGATGTTTGTTGGGGCTTGAACCTAAAAGAGGCTCTGTCTTAATTTTATCCAAATGAGACCCTCTCCATCACCCATCTTCCTTATTTTTGTGTTACATTTCACAGAATTTACAACATTCACCAGCTTTCTATACTTCTTTTTAAATATTCCAGTATTTCCATATTTATTGCGTTGTTTTTTTTTTTTTTGGCTCAACACAGAAAAAAGGGCTATATTCATTAGTGAGGAAGGCTGAAGACGCACTGCATTGTGTTGTTAGACACAACAGACAAAACAGCCTCTGATAATTAGGCCAGTGGACCTGTCCTGGGCAGATGCTATACAAATGGACACATAATTGAATTCCTTTAGTGGTTTCAGTTCTTTTATTTGAGGAATCGCATCTTCAGTGGACTTAATTAATCACAGATTAGGTTTGTGTTGAGGCCTGCACTTCACATCAGCTTTACGGGGCTTACACAATGACTTTCACATTCTCTCCTCTTCCGCACATGGTTTCTGAAAATCAACAGCGTTAAACATTTTAGTTCAGTTGTACGTGATGAATAATTTTAGGTCGAGGGCAACTTTGATCGGATCAAAACATTCATGTCATGGTGTCGGCTATGCTACTGAGAAAAAACACTGCAGCCAAACTGAAGAGAGAAAGTCCATTAGCACTATTGTTGTCATACAGATTCTTTGTTTGCGTCCTTGACTATGTTATTTAACTATAGATTTAAGCTCTGTCATCCTTGCTTTTTTGATTTCTGGATTCACAGACTGATTTTAAACACTGAATGGAGATAAACAGTTTTAGATGGAATGCAGATATTTATACAGTACCTCAGATGTTCTGTTTGTAAGAGGTGGCAGTGGGGTGATTGTCTGTTATTGACACACTTTAGTATAAACAGATGTGTATAGGAGCCTGGTGTTATTAAATGGGCTACATGCAGTAAAACACTTATGAAAAGTGCTCATACAATTTCCCTCTTACCACCGATCCACTTGACAAAATACATAAATTCTGACAACCTCGTTGCTCCTATGGTAAGTAGGTAACGAACCTTAACCTTTTTTAATTGAAGACATTTTCCTCTTGTTTAATAATTCAGGCAAAACTGTTTCATTACGAGCTGTGTGAGCCGTAGCATTTAGTTCAGCAATGAAGGGATGTGCAGGGATTTCAAGCGTAATCATCACTCGCACACACATTGTCACATTTCACCCGTCTAAGAATGTTGTCTTCATAGCCTGGTGTTTGATTGGCTATGATGGTTTATTGACAGAAACAATAGAAACGGTCACTTGCCACAAAGGGATGTTTTTTTTTTGTCTCCCTCAAGAACAAGATCTCATCTGAGTTTGAGAGACATGTGAGTTGTAGTGCGAGTTGCTCACAGGCCCATGCTGTCAGAAGCAAAGCCCAAATAAGACTCTTCCTAAAATAGAAAACAGATTTATCTGCCTACTTATCATGTGAGCTGGGACCAATACACAGTGATGGCAGATATTACCTGAGGTTTTTTACAGTTTGGTTTTGCATTTAAGACGGTCCTCAGCGACAGCTTTTGTAATGGTGTCATGAAAAATGTATTTATTGATTTATTGATTCAGGTATCACCTGACCCAGGTGGTTAATTGGTTGATTCTCCAATAAAAAATTGTAAGAATATTTATATCATGCTCATAAAAAAAAGACAGCATACTGGTCAGGGACTTCGGTTTCCAAATCCACACATGCATTCTTTAATTTGTGATTTGTGTGAATATGGGCTTTAGAGATAAAATTTTATTGATTGATTGATTGAAGTGATAAAAAGGTGAGGTATATATTTGGCAGTCTGCCGTTTTTGTTTCGCTCCCACATTTGGTTACGTCTCCTCTGACACCCTGCTGTCTTATTCACTTGGCTAAATGTCAAGAGGTAGTGTGATTTTTGGGCTCGGAGCGTTGGGCTTTCTTGATTCTGAAAGGACAGGGATTTGACACCATCAGTCAGACTGAAAGTGTCTTTTTGAGCAAAAAGGTGAAACAAGGAGTGGGTTTCACACTGAATGTGTGACACTCTCAGCAAAACACGCCAAATAAATAGATAAATGATAATGCACAGAGAGAAGTGTTCTCAGGATTGAGGAGTGTTGGATACTGTATATTACTATATTTAAACAGTTTGGAGATCTGACCACACTTTCCTTGTGGTCCACACACTCAACACTATAATTATGTAATCACTCAACTCTACAGTTGGAACCACACTGTGGCTCTCAGTGATAAGAGTAAATAAATGAGTTCCACACAGGAAAGACACAGATATAAACAAAGACAAATGTCAGTTAATGTCAGCTTGAAATGTGTTCGGTGAACAGAAGGAGGAATGTTATACTTAAAAATCAGACACACGGACAAGACGGCTGTAATTAAAATACACAAGGAGATAAGTGGGACCTTTTAATGAGTCCGAGGAGAAGGGTCTTTGTGAATAAAAGTTTCAGCCGTATGTCTGCATCAAAGCTTTGGCACTCTAAGCTCAAATGAGTGTGTCACAGGGAATCACATAGTCGTCACCGTGCCAGAATTCAGCCAAATCTCCTCTGGTCCAGTATTGTATAACATTAAGAAGCAGGGGTGGAGCCAATAACTTGCAAGGGGGAAAAGGCGGATTAAAAACAGCATCATAATCCATCTACAGCCTCATGTCCCGATGCAAAGCTGAACGGCCTCCTTCCATTCTGAACTGGCATCTCCCAGTGAACAGATGTGGTCACTTAATCAGAGGGTGATGTCTACAATCCAAAAAAGAGCACACTGGCATCTTCACAAAATTACATGATTTCTTAAATAAGCAATATTATTACTATAATATAAATCCTTAAGCAGAAGATGACCATGAAATAGAGGGGGCTTTGTAGAATTGTTGATCCATACATATGATTGGTATACGTCTCTCTCTCTCTCTCTCTCTCTCTCTCTCTCTCTCTCTGCTCGGCACTGGATGCTTCGGATGAATATTTACTCTGCATGCGTGTCTGTATAATGAAAATGTGACTTTATGGTTATTATTATATAAGCTGTGCTAAGACCCTTGATGCTGAATGTCCATGGTTGTATAAAAAGAGACAGATAAAAGTCATAAATGCTCGCATGCCTTTAATATTTCGGTACTTGATTAGCAAAACGATATCCATCTCATCGAATCCTCGATCTTTGCATGATGAAGACCAGGCATTGTCATTATGTTTGCATAAAGCCCATTCATGGATTCTATCAGTGCAAAAGCATGATGCAGACTTCAAGACAAATGATGCTGCACAATATTAGAATGCATGCCTCTGATCGTCAAGTGCCTTTTAATTATCTTGTGATTCAGAGCTCGGAGGACACATCTGTTGGAAAGTCTTTCACATTTCCCTGGAGAGATGGAGGAAATGTCACACATTAGAACTTTTTTTTTGTTTGCACTGAAGGCTCTATTTAAGCCCCCTCTCTTCCTTTAGAGCTGTGTTGCTAACACTATCAGAGTGAGGGGGGGTCTTCTGTTCTGCAGTTTCTGTCAATCAGTTAAATCCCTTTGCAACAGCCACGCGAATCTGTCCATCCACTCTGCAAAGTCCACTTATTCACCATCCCTTTATTTTTGCTGCACAGGCCTGTTTCCTGGAAGACATTTACCTAGACAGTAAAAGAAAGACATGTAATGATTTAGCTTCTGTCATTCACTTATTATTATTATAATTATTACTTTTTTTATTATTCTTTTTGCCAATAGTACAGTACAGAAAAGTAGAACAAATATCATCACTGATATTCACAGTAAGACTGAGATATAGTTTAAAAGCATGTTGCTTTGAACTAAATGAAATGGTTCAAAAGAAAAATGTAACCTATTAATGTCACCACTTTCTACACTGGTGTTTTCTTTGTCTTGCTAAAGGAAGTCATAACATGTTTCTAGAAAGAGTTCTTCAGAATTAGCATAGCTGTGTTGGGCTCTGAGATAAAAACAATTTATATGTAATTTAATTAAAAACACTGATAATTTCAATTGATTTGATTAATTTAGAGAAATGTTAAATACTGCACAAATTGCACACCTTGGCTCTGCAGTCCTTCAGTCTTTTGTTGGAAAAACAGCGCAGTTGCATTGTGCCACAGTGTGTGTACATGTGCACGTGTGCAATATGTTTGTCGACGTATGGGTCAGGTGGAATGACATTCTCCATTTCAGTCAGGTTGATTACAGTTGATCTGAGACCACGCATTGCTATTGATTTGTTTGGGTCTTTTGAGGGCTTCAGCTTGTGGTGGCGATGGATTCATTGAAAAATGAGATGGAGACACATACACAGCTGCTGCTAGGGTGACTCCTCTCTCCGTGGTGGTGGTGAGAGTCTGAGTGAGAGCTACACAAAGGTCAAGATGGGGTGACGGAGAAGCAGCACATGCATGTAAAGCTTGGACAGGTGGAGCCCAATTGAAACTGTTCTGTAAAACCTATTTTTCAGTGCAGTACGATGATGTGATGATGTCTGTAAAATCCATATGGGATTAACATGTCTTTTTTTTTTTAAAGATGAGTGTGGACTGTGGAGAGTTGCGGCGATATCGTGCTGATCTGAGAAAGGTGGAGAAAATGGCAGCTTGAGACTCGATCTTGTCGGATGAACGTCACACTATTTTAAATAATGAAATATATTAAATAATTCCACCTTTAATTTCGTGAGGGGAAAAACACGGGGATTACAGATGATTTCTGGCTGGGCCATTCGAAATAGGCTGCTGTGCCCTACAACGTATAGTAGGAGCCAAGAGATTATTACAGCACAATTTATTTAATGGAGGGAGCCTAAGGAGGATGTGCTTGGTCAGTGGGTGGAAGGTTGCCTGTCATAGTGGCAGAATGATTGAGTGGTACCATGTGACCTCAGGCACCATTGTGAGGGAGTGTGAAATCAGGACACGTGATGACGACTGTAAATAATGGACTGTTTTTTTTCTCTCTGCATTTTTGTAATAGCCCTCCCTCTGAAACTCATTCAATTCAGCTTTACATATTTGCCGTGCCAGCTGAGTGTAACCTTGGCAAAGTAATCTCAAGGTGAAATTATACTGATTGAGTGGACATCATATGCATTTGGAAAATGGAACGGCCTGTTGGAAGCGTTTTCCCGGGCTGCGTCTTACCCAGCTGGTACGCCTGATGTGTTTTGGGCACCTGACAAATGTAATGTTATGTTTCCGTCTCGCTTCACCATCCTCTGCACTGAAACATCAATTTATAATCTCTCCAGGTGGATACGCAACACCAGGCAGGATCCTCTTTCAACACATATCAGTTACAAATGTATTTCTCTTGCCACTGGACAGATGTGATAATTGCCCCACTGACCCAAGGCAGCTAGTCCTGCCTGCTGTGTACTTTTGACGCTTTCGTTTTTCCTGTGGCACAGCAACAGTTCTTTTTCACCCAAATACATTTGCGACTCTTGCTCGTAAATTAACTTTTACAGTTTTAATTCAACACTGACATGGCTATAAAAATGCACAAGACACTAGGTGTAATCTTCCAATGATACCCAAGAGGGCATTCTTTACATTGATTACAAGCACTGCAGTGATTCGACCTTCTGCATCATCACCTTATTTACAACCAGCTGAATGTTCCCTCTGCTGTTATTGCTTTTGCTGATCCTTGTATAATGACTAAAGAATTGAACAAACATAAAAAAAAGAAAAACTAAAACCTAGAAATCCCTCGGTCGTCAGCGAATAAGAGTGCACTGTATTTTCGGGGGACTGGCAGAATGGTAGAAATGATCATTAAGATTGCTTAGGGGTGTGTGCTGATGCTTCTCTTTGACATCTTCCCTTTACCAGACACTGTTTACACACAGACCTGGATAAAATAGTCAGTTTAATTCTGTATAAGCTGTAACGTAGCAAATCACAACATACATTACCCTAAGGAACTCTGCTGAGTAAGGTGAAAACATTACAATAATCAATCAAGAGAGACCCAACAGCTCGCAGGATCAGCTGGCACTTACAGCGACAGTCAAGAAGACATTAGGTTTGCCAGTACTTTCCCTGGATTGTTATTGCCTGGTTACTGATCACATTTGTTCATTTTACATAGACATAAGGGTCAAAAGCAAAGTGCCATTATATGACAGCTCATTACACCACCTGACAAATTAACTGGCCTAATATATAATACATGCAATATATTTACAACCATTGCAGATTAAAATAAATTTGACAATGAATTGCTAACTGTATTGTGACCTTGATATGTCCTTTGGTTGGGGAAGTGTGTTTAGCTGAGAGGCTCCTCCTCGTTTGGCGTTTGCCCAAAACACAGCCATACGTTTTTATGTACAGTTCAGTTTAGCAACCAAATCACAACTTCTCATGGGTTGACCTCTGCATGCGTGCTGCAACCGCAGCCCAATCTCCTCCCCTCACATGGATTCTTCTATATCGAGTACATACAGGTTGACCTTTTCAGCCCTGACTGTGTCCCAGGTGGATTCTCACACCTCTTGTGTCTCTGAAATTGGATTGCTTTTTTTTCCTGTCAGCCTAGACAGAAAATGGCCAAGATGGGAGACTGGCACTGGCACTTTATGTTACTCTAGGGGGGGCGAACAAAATATATGAAACGCCATAGTAAAAAGCACTTTGACACCCACTATTACGAGTCTGCTTAACAGCAATTTTCATTATGTTCGGTGCCAATTAGCAGAATGTTCCAGAATTAATAATGATCTTCACCTGTGTGAGTATATATGTATGTGTGTGTGTGTGTGTGTGTGTGTGTGTATATATATATAGAGAGAGAGAGAGAGAGAGAGAGAGAGAGCACATTTCTCTGAAGGAATAATGATAATTCATGCCAACTACTTATTCCATTGTTTTCCTTTCTCTCTCAGCCATCTGCACACTGCAGACATTGCAGGAGGATGGCATTTTCACAGAGGACCTCTCCATGCGTTTCTCTGTGAGAATGCACGTATAGTATAGAAGGCTGAAATGCTTTAGAAGCAGTGGGGTTCCCACTCAGAGAGGACGAGAGTCCAGCGCGCTGAATAAAGAACTCTGTGTGTGGCAGGCAGGATTCACAGGAAACACTTCCCCTGGATCAATGTGTTAGGCCTGGCCCTGCCACACGCTGTGTGTCTGCAAGACTCAGACAAATGGCCGGATTATGAGACATGCAGTGGTGAGAGACAGATTGTTCCCACTCGCTGCTGTGTGTCTGTGTGTGTGTGTGTAGTTCCTGATTTATCTCCACCATCTCTTTAGTCAACCACATGTCCTGTTTTACCCCACACCCTATTGATTAGAGAGCAGGCAGCGATGTCGGTATGTATACATCATATTTCTGACACCGTATAACGTTTGCAACAAGAACGAGCTAAGGCTTAGAGAGAAGAAAATAATATATTTGTCGTCATTGTGTTTATTTTTTATCCACGCACACCAGCATGTTTCAGTAAAATCTCCTCTCAGCTTGATTACATTTCATAGTCAGAGCATCTTAGTAAGGAGATTCAGTAAACCAAGTTAAATAATGTCAGTATTTATTTACCTCCTACTTTTTATTTTTCCATTATACCTTTTTCCCAAATCCAAATATTTGTTTGTGTGTGTGTTGTTGTTGTTGTTGTTTTTAAACTACTGCATGGTACAAAACAAAGATGATAACAAGACTCTGAGCCTGTGAGAGTACAGGCTCTAACCCTGTGACCTCAGATCACCATTTTGGGAATTTCATTGCGGTTGCTCCATTTGCTGATTGCAGCACCTAAAGTGGTGGAGATAATGGGCCAGCACTGGCTGCAGCACAGAGCAAGGACATGGGGTGATGGTCCAGAGCATGACTGGTATTACAGGCAGTGCATTATCTTTGCACCTTATCATTGCTAAGAGAAACCTCACTGCACCGCCTCTCTCTCCTGTCCGACAGAAGGGTGAGCTGGAGGTTTGTGTGTCCTGTTGGGAGGCTGTGGTCCAGTGTTTCCTCTGCCACACTCTCTGGCTGGCTGACAGGGAGATCCCCTTTGACACCACCCCAAGGACCTTGTGGGAGATACAAGACATTGTGATAATACACAGATGCAATTAGTGGCAGAATGACAGCTGAAATGCACATCCTGGCACATGATAGTAGGATAAATGACTGCTGATGGCACCAGCTCCAGAACTTTAATTCATCCCCCCCTCTTGTTTTACAAGCCTGCCACTGACTGTGCCAATTTTATTTCTCCTCAGTGGGCAAATTCATTTTTTTAATCTGCAGACTACCCATGTGCAGTTTTTGTTTCTCTGGGAAACTGTGAAGACTGTGAAGGACGGCAGAGGCCAGGGCGCTCTGAGGGGCCACCTAATGGCAGCAAGCACAACCTGGGAATAAAAAATCCCACCAGAAACACATAGTACTTCAGAGCATTCTTCTCAGGGGGGGTCCCTGATCACATCTGGTCAGTCTGCAAAGCGGCTGTGGTGATTTCCTGATTTATCTGAAGTGCACAACTCTGAGCTCTTCAAACACCAGAGCAAGTTTCGGCTGGACTTTTTCCAGTGATTGGATCTCGGGCATAATCCTGAGTGTCTTTAAAGCAGTGATAGAGAATGATTGTGCTGTGATGTTTGTGATGACGACGTGATCTCTGATCAGCTAAGAAAGATACTGTTGTTTTGTATGTGTCGTTTGTCATGTAACAACACACATACACACTGCAGATGGGAGTAGAAATGATATAAAAAGCTTTCTTTTAGTCTTTCCTTTTAGTGTTTATATGTGTTGAAACAATTGTTTATGTCATGTCTTGTCTGTGTTGTCAGGTGACTTCCTGTTTTATTTTGTAACCCTACTCTCCTCACGTTTTAGGTCACTTCCCACTTCCCTTCATGTGTTTCCCGCTGGTCTGATTGTCATCCCCGCCTTGATTGTTTCCACCTGTTCCCCTCACCTTCATGTGTTAAATAGTCTGCGTTTCCTTTTGTCTTGTGCCAGTGTGTCTTTGTCCGTTGACCAGATATCACAAGCATTCTGTTTTCAAGCCATAGTCTTTGCAATTGCAGTACGTAAGTCGATTTATCTCTTTAAGAGTGAGTTTTGTTTGTAATTTTGATCTCCTCGTTTTACATTTGAAAATCTGTTCTGCTGCTGTGGACGTGAATTTGGCCTTAGCATCATCCTTCTGTTTGCTGCGATGAACAGTCCCAGATAAATGGTTTGAGGTGATGAGAGGTCATGTGGACTACCTTTACCATGGTGTCCTACCAGTAGAGGCACTTGTAATCTTATTTATGCATCTCTTTTAGTACAGATGGACTCGTCGCATTTGATTTTGCTTTTCCGCTCCCCTCTGCAGGTTCAGAGTAAATCCCTCTGTTTTCTCTTAGCCTAAGGTGGGGGAGATTTGCCTCCACCTCTGATGAAATCTTCTAAGCCATGGATTGATAAAACAGTGTGCCTCACCTAAATATAGCCGCCTGGGAGTGCACAGTCCCAGTGTCAGTGATGTGCTTGCAGTGTGCCTGCTGGCTGTGCTGTGCAAAGACAGTGCTGTTATGACAGTTCATTGGAGCGAGTGACAACAAAAATAGGATTAACCCTTTTAACCTGATTTTATTCTTCTTCCTCCGAGACACTTAAATCTAAGATGCCTCTTCCAGCTGGCTTGTTAAATAACCAGCAGGTTGCTCTTTTATGGACAATACACAGGTCTTTTGGTTGATGTTGCAGATGTAGTTCTCCAGTTTAGTTTGACAGACATTATCATAGTTGGCCTCTCCCTGTGGTTAAATGTGGCTTATTTATACTTTATTTATTTCTCTCTCAGGAGCTTTTCGTTGTTAATTTTCATTCAGTCCTCTAATTAAAAAAAAAAAAACATTCATGGGATTTAGATGTTGCTGTGTTGCATCTGTTTAACAAGTGCTAATACGATTAATGTAGCTTCACTGCAAAATCAATGGCCTCAGCTCTACTCCTTTATTTTTGTTTCTCTGTCTGCCTGTGTCAACTCTTAACTGATTGGAGTGCTTACTTGTTGAATGGTTTAAGATCTGTGGAAATTATTAGTTATTAACAATGTGCACAAAATCTTCTATTTTTTCAAAGTAAAACAGGTGACTTATTGTAATGCTCCCTGAAATGTTTAATTTCTGCTACAGATAAACCGATATATTCGGCCTATTAATCAGGGCCGATTTTTGACAAGATGATTTGAATCGGCATCGGCCGATATCTGTGTTTGTCAGCGCAGATTTAAAGGCTGCGTCTCCATTATTGCGTAGCCAAGGTGAGGCATGTCTGCTGGCAGCCCAGCAGTTATTGGTGCGGCGGAACATGCAGGAGCCGCCTCACAGGAGAACATGCGGAACAGCCGTGTTACCTGCGTGACAACCTGTGGTTCTTAAACTGGGGGTACTAGGAACTTAAAAAAAATTAAAATAAATCGGAAAACGTCTAGATCGGCCAAAAAATTGGCAGCACACATCAGCCATCGGCTGACCCTGACCTCTAAACATTGTCATCGGCATCGGCAATAGAAAAACCCATATTGGTCAATCTCTAATTTCTACAGTGTTTGTATCTGATATTTCTGACAAGCAACTATCAAATCTCAAGTATTAAATGTAAAAATCCGACATTCATTGTGCACACTGTCAGCATAAAGGTGGCACATCAGCGAGCAGTGAAAGGATAGTGGGTTCTGGAACAGGATGTATCTACAGTATATTGTTTTGTTGGTGATCTTCTTCTAACCTAACCTAATACTACAGGCTGTATCTGTATGCTAAAACAAACAGTGTGTGTGTGTGCGTGCGTGCGCGTGCGTGTGTGCATGTGTGTGTGCGTGTGTGTGTGTGTGCGTGTATTGGTGTGTGCGTATCGATGTGGGAACACCCACTGTTCCTCTTCTGTTCCCATTCAGTCAGTGTGGCGCAGAATGAAAGGAGACACTGTTAAATGCCGTCTGCCACTTTTACCTGACATGACAGATAATCCGCTTGCACGCTATGCCATCACGCTGCCGGCATGGTATCCAACAGACAAGGGAAGTGTAAACAAGTGCACCCGTATGCATGCACAAATACAAACGTGAACACTTTCTATCCGGGCAGCGCTATGTTATTTATTTAAATATAGGACTCTCTGTAGGGTGAGCACATGTCCATCTCTGGTTGTTTGTGGTGGTTCTCAGTGCCATACAGGCCCATACATGCAGCCTGGCTGGCAGGGTGAGGAGGATGAGAGAGGGTTATCATGTAGTCATATGCACTCTGGTGGTGACAGCATGTTCCCGCTGTCCCTCCATCACCCCACTGGAGAGCAAAGTGGGCGTTGTCCCTCCAGACCATGAAATGTCAGGGTTCCCTTCATCAGCACAATGAACTCTGTGCACCATTACTAGTTAGGTGTGAGCTGTTCTGAAGCCTCTTTCCCGAGCATTTTTGATATCAGTATTAATCTTAATTTTATATGAACTGACTTGAGCTGTTTTTGTCTTTTTTATTCTGATTCGTTTTTTTTTTTCTTTTGATTTTCTGTGCCAAAGGTTTAGTAGCATCTTTGTGGCCAAGGGTTCTTGATTTACATAAAAATGTGCAAAGAATCATGGTATTAACAAGTAACACTTTTATTGCAATTATCTCTTTTTAATATTCAATTTCAACAAATGTTTAATGGGCTTATTTTGTTATAAATTGGACTGCCAAGGAATTTGCCTTTTTTGTCTGTTACTACTACAATTTAATACTACATTTAAAAATGACATGTTCCTCCCCCGTCACACTGTATCTTAACATTACCAGCACTAGTTCATGAGATTTTGCTATTAATTCATTAACTGACCAACACATTGTCTGTGATTTTTGATTGGAAATCCCAAATCCCTGAGATAGGGAATTGTTCCATGCCGTTGAATGTGGCTGTTTTCCTCTTTTTGTGTTGGACCATGTTTTAATGCTTTCCCCTTCATATTTGGAAAGATGCATTTGTACAATGAGCAGCAGCTGCTGTTGATCTTACCAATCCCCACACTGCTCGAGCAGGTGGCAGCTATGACTCTGTTATGCCAGGCTGACACGCAGAGGTCTCAAACAGCATTCTGTCCTGTTATTCTTTCTGTTGAGGAGCTCCTCTCCTTGTAGTCTGTTTCCTTACTCTGTCAGATTGTTTTTTTCATGAGCCAGACATCTTTGTCAACCACCTTTATGGCTTGTCCTTTTTCCCCCTCGGTGCCGAAAAACATCCTTTGTTGAACTCAGCGTGAATTTATTTTGTATTAACCACACTAGTGGTGTTGCTCTGGGGAAAACAGTGTCAATGTGTTGGCATTATCACGTTTAAGTTTCCTTTCATGAAATAATCTCTGCAAAAATGGCCATACCCATTAGTCTTATCTGCACACTGTGTTTATCACTGACTTACAAATGTTATGCTACCATACAAAACCTAGATGACTATAACACTAAACAGGTGAGTAACTTAATTGATTTAAGTGATTAAGTGATTTAACGCATATTTTCTAGGTTCCCTTAAGTTCAATGCTCCATTGCTTGACAAAGAGGAAATGACAGTAGTTCATTGTTGGCAGATCCTGTCAAAGGCAAGGAGCACTCTTATCAGTAAGCTATGTAACTCACATAAATGCACAGACTATACAGCGTTTGTACTATTAGGGAAAATAGCAATAATAAGAGCAAATGTCATTACCTATGTTTGCATTGCTTCCTTTGAGGTGTCTCTTGTCCTCTTGGGCTTTCAGTCTTAATATGAGCACACAGTGGTGGCAAGGTCTGTCTAAATATAACTCCACTTGACAACGAGCTGGAGCAGTAGACACCCTTTTACTTTGAAGTATTCCAATTACTGTCACCGTTTCCTCATTGTGCGTGTGTGTGTGCATGCCTGTGTGTGTGTCTGACATACACATGAAACGGAGATGTATGTAGTCGCACATACGTAGGTATGTAGGTGTTTGAGTGTGATGCTGTTGTAAACTGTAATCTAAGCACAGTACACATGTAGCAGTTACATTACGTCAGCCTGTTGTTTGTTTTTTCTTATTCTTTTCCTCAGTTAAGTTTTTTATTTGTTATGCTCAGAGATGAAAATAAATGAAAACATTACTCAGCATATTGTTAGCTGTAACCCAGTCCGCCCCTCTTAATTCCTTTTTAAATAGAAATATGAGCATTGGTGGTTTAAGCAGGGTCTATTGGAATATTAAGATTTGGTGGTAAATCACTTGGACCATAGATTTATTTGGGTCAGCTCATGTGATCCCACAGAGCAGTGGTCCACCATAGACTCAGGAGAAAACAGACCTCACTACCTGCTGTAGTGTGGCTGGCCTCCACTAAACTGCATCTCCTGCCCTCCTTATGTATGTAGCATAATTTCTCCTTTATTTCAAATGGCCCTGCTCTTAAAATTGGTTTTGCTCTGAGACAGATGTTTATGGCCCAGTTATAGGTGGGTGGATAAATAATAGGAATGTGCCTGGGCCAGTGCACAACACAGAACCATCTCATGGTGCATTCCACGGAGCATCCAGGATAAACCCTCCTAATACAAAACATCCAATCTGGATTCAATTACAAGCCCAGCAGGGAGTACAAATTATATCGAAACCCTCAAGCTTAGAAGATGGACGAGGTCACAGTACAGGTTGTAATTAACATTTAACCCTCACTGACCCTTTAGAGGTGATTTATGGTACAAACCCAAATGGCTTGCATTTCAAGCCGTCTGCTGGCATAGTGAGGTATTTACACATGTGTAAGTTAATGCATCATAACAATACCTTGTATGTATGAGTTTGCTTCCACCACAGTGCACAATACACCACTATCCTCAAATCCTCATCAGGATTGTGACGAGAGACAATAAGGCTTAGACATCTACTTTTACTACTATTGAAGTCTACAATTATTTTAGTTGTTTTTGTCAAATATGTGCTCTATTGGAAAAGTTGTACAAAATACTACCAAAAGACAAAATACATTTATGAAAATACATATGATAGCATCGTTGTACTTGTATATTATACTACTCCACATACAACAAATGTATATATCATTCATCACCCTATGCAATTAGTGCTTTAAATGCATATGCAACAAATTCTATAAATCTGCAAAGTGGTGCAAATAGTTATTTGTAAAATTGTTCTTGACTTGTTGGTCTTGACTTCCTGCCTTTCTCTATTGCTCTTTCTCTCAAGGTTTTACTGGGACTTGACCATGCTGCTGCTGATGGTGGGCAACCTCATCATTATCCCTGTGGGCATAACGTTCTTTAAGGATGAGCACACGCCCCCCTGGATTGTGTTCAATGTGGTCTCTGACACTTTCTTCCTTATGGACCTGGTCCTTAACTTCAGGACAGGTATTGTCAAGGAGGACAACACAGAGATAATTCTGGATCCGCAACAGATAAAGATTAAGTATTTGCGCAGCTGGTTTGTAGTGGACTTTATCTCCTCCATCCCTGTGGACTACATCTTCCTCATAGTGGAGACACGCATCGATTCCGATTTCTACAAGACGGCACGCGCCTTGAGGATAGTCCGCTTCACTAAGATCCTCAGTCTGCTGCGACTCCTGCGTCTCTCTAGACTCATTCGCTACATCCACCAGTGGGAAGAGGTAAGAAAGAATACCTCAACAGGTTTACTGCACAATGTACAGTAAAGCTGATTTCAATTTTAAAAGCAACCAATAACATTAATGTAGCAGTTTGAAGGCAAATATATTTGGAGGTATAATACTTCAATGCAACATTTATATAAACAGCTCTACTTGCACTGCAAGTGAGAAGTGTACAGTGATTTTTAATGTTCAAGATCTAGTGCTCTGCAGACACTGAGTCGACACATGCCTTTTCCTGTGAAAAAGGTTTATTATCCAGTAGTAAAATTTGCACGCTGTGGCCTCCGTGCCCAAGAAGTTGACAAAACGATTCACACAGAGAAAAGGAGATAGAGACAGAGAAAACACGTTAAGAAACCACAATGATTGACAGTTGTACGAGGGTATGATTTAATGAAGCTCGTCAAACACATCGGGCTTCACTTCCTCAATCCAATTATAATCCAAATGCTAGTCCCATCCTGGGGAACTACTCTGGGAATGTTTGCAGAGCTCAGTACCCTCCTCCTTTCCCCTGAGGAGGAAATTTGGGTATATGCTGCTTCTGATTACATCCACCCTTGAACAGGAGTGAAGAGCCTCTTTCCCTGTACCCCAGTAACCAATAAGATGATGAAGCCAGGCTGTTGATTACCGTTTTCTCTCTGTGTGCCCATCCAGCTAGCAGTGGGACCACAGAGCCCGGAGAGACTTTGCTGTAATACAAGCATGATTGTAATTGCAGCAACAATTAGACAAGTTCCTCACAGCTCTCTCTGTATGGATCTTGTTGTTCAGTCTCAGAAGTAAAAAGTGCAAAGTGGAGCGTCAGTGTCTCAGCATGAGTCAAAAAGAGGAACCCACCAGAGACTAACTGGACAGTCAGATTTTCACTGGTCTGTTGAGAGGCTATGCAAGGCAATGTTCTCAGGGCAGAGGGGGGGGCATATTTGGTTTTGAGGTTATGAATGTTGTCCAGTCATGATAAAGAGAAAACACTGGATCATTTATTGATTGTAAGTCGCCAGGAGGACTATTTCTTTAAGTCATGGAAATAAACTGCTGTCATTTTACATATCCTCCCCCAAAAAAATAACTACTGCCCCCTCCATGCTTGTATTTCACTGCGGCAATGGTGTTGCTGGGTTGAAGCTTTATTTCAGGGTTTACTTTCCATTTGATGATTACTTTGGCAGAATCAGATCAATCAGTGTGCATGGTCATAAAACCGATATCATTATAGCAGCAGCCCTGCATCACCTCAGTACCTGCTGTCATTGGTGTCCGCGATTAAAGCAATATTTTCAGTTAAAAGTCAGATTTTTTATTTCTGGTCCCAGAAAACATTTTACAGTTGGTCCTAGTGCATGCAGATCATACACCAAACAGTTATTTAAATCAAGAATAATTTCTCACTGTTGTGCTTGGAATTACTCTATTTGAGAAAATAGATTTGTTGGTTACACAGGGACAAGTGAAAATTTAATTTCCTATTTTCTTTATTGCTACTGTGTTCCAAAACATAACACACTATGATGTTTTTTCATGATTTTTGATGACATACTATACTATGACGATTTTTTGAGATACTGTACTATACAATGATGTTTTTTGTTCTTTTTTGATACTTTGCTATATTATGAGGTTTTTTTTAACACTTGGAAAATCTTGCTACACTATAACATTTTGTGTTTTTATGAAATTTTTTACATTTTTAAAATTGACGTTTTTGTAAAATTTTCGATGACATGTATATTATGGCGCTTTTGACACATTTTTGACGTTTTTCAAAAATACATTTTTTGTGAAATTTTTGACAACATACTAAGGCTATGATGTTTTTGACACATATAAGACATTTTTCAAAAATTTCCGTTTTTTGTGAAATTTTCTATGACATACTATACTATGACATTTTTGACAGATTTTGATGTTTTTCAAAAATTCAACATTTTTCTGAAACAATTAATTTTTATGAATTTTTTTGACGACATACAATGCTATGATGTTTTTGACACTTTTTGATGTTTTTCAAAAATTTTTAATTTTGTATGAAATTTTTGACTTCATACTATAAGATGACGTCTTTGGCACAGTTTTGATGTTTTTCATAAATGTGATGTTTATGTGAAATTTTCAACAACATACAATATCATGATGTTTTTCTACGACATACTACGCTGTGATGTTTGTGACACATTTTTGATGTTTTCGTGAAATTTTTGACGACATACTATACTATGATGTTATTGACACGGTTTTGTAGTTTTTCAAAAATGTAGTTTTTGTAAAATTTTCAATGAGATACTATATTATGACCATTTTTTCGACAACATACTATAATGTGACGTTTTTGACACATCTTTGACATTTTACAAAAATTTGACGTTTTTGTTGGTTTTAAATTGTTGTTTTGAATCCTGTTTCAGGTACTTTTTTGTTGTTTTTCAAAAATGTCATATACAATAATGTTTTTGACACATTTCAATATTGTTCAAAAAATGTTCTGTTTATTTGAAAATTTTGAGGCCATACTATCCTATGACATTTTTGATATACTTTTGACTTAAAAAAAAAAAAAAGATATTTTTGATAACATACTATCAAATTTTTAGACAAATTTTAACACTATGTTGTTTTTTGACATTTAGGATGTTTTTAGGCAAATTTCATTTTTGGACAAAATTTTCGACGTCTTATTATCTAATGTCATTTTTTTTTTGACATTTTTAAAATAATTTAATTTGTTGTCAGAATTTTCGATGCCTTACTATTCTATGTCGTTTTCTGACGTGTTGGACGTTTTTCGAAAAACTTGTTTTTTTGACAAAATTTTCTTTGCTGTAGTATACTATGTCATTTTTTTGACGTTTTGGATGTTTTTCAAAAAAATTCATTTTTTGACAAGATTTTCGACACCTTACTATAGTTTGTCATTTTTTCACATTTCGGACATTTTCCGAAATATTTAATTTTTTAACAATTTTTCGACGCCTTACTATACTATGTCGTTTTTTAAAGTTTCTGACGTTTTTCAACATTTTTCACTTTGTCAAAATTTTTGACGCCTTATTATACTATGTCATTTTTTGATGTCTTGGAAGTTTACTAAAAAAAAATATTTTTTGACATTTTCGACATCTTACTATACTATGTAATTTTTTGACTTTTTAGATGTTTTTCAAAATTTTTCACTTTGTCAAAATTTCTGACGCCTGACTGTAGTGTGTCGTTTTTTGGCGTTTTGGACGTTTTTCGAAACATTTTATTATTTGACAAAATTTTTGACCGGCTTACTATACTACATTGTTTTTTAACGTTAAACAAAATAGTCAATTTTTTTGGAAAACATCAAAAACTTGTGAGAAACGTCATAGTATATTATGTTGCCAAAATTTTGGATGTTTTTCAGAAATGTTCGCTTTGTCAAAATTTTTTGATTTTTTGTCATTTTTTGATGTTTTTGATGTTTTTCTAAAAAAATGATGATGAATTTTTAATGCTTTTGTGCAATGTTCGACAATTTACTATACTCAACATCAAATTTTTTGACAGTTTTTCGACACCTTACTATACTATGTCGTTTTTAAAAGTTTCTGATGTTTTTCAACATTTTTCACTTCGTCAAAATTTTTGACACCTTATTATAATGTCGCTTTTCTAAAAATTAAATTTTTTGACACCTTTGCTATACTATGTTGATCTTTGACAATTTGGACATTAAAAAAAAAATTGGCAAAAATTTAGACGCCTTATTATACTACGTCATTTTTTGATGTCTCATAAGTTTACCGAAAAATTTAATTTTTTGACAACATTTTCGACATCTTACTATACTATGTCATTTTTTGATGTTTTGGATGTTTTTCGAAACATTTTATCATTTGACAAAATTTTTGACCGCCTTACTATACTATGTTGTTTTTTAACGTTAAACAGAATAGTCAATTTTCTGGGAAACATCAAAAATTTGTGAGAAACGTCGGATGTTTTTCAAAAATGTTCGCCTTGTCCAAATTTTCGAAGCCTTATTATATTTTGTTGTTTTTTCGATGTTTGATGTGACGTTTTTCGAAAAACTTATTTTTTTGACAACATTTTTGACGCTTTTTTATATACACCATATCATTTATGGAGGTTTCGGATGTTTTTCGAAATTGAACTTTTTTTTACACTTTTCAGAAATGCCTTACCATGGTATCCAAAGCACTGTGGCGCAGTTAGTTGGTGTGTTAGGCTGTTAACCAAACGGTTAGTGTTTCAAGCCCACCTAGGGATGTTTTTCAAAAAAAATTTGCTTTCTCAAAATTTTGACACTATACGATGTCATTTTTTGACGTTTTTCGAAAAATTCCAGTTTTTGCCAACATTTTCGACACCTTACTATACTATGTTGTTATTTGACAACATTTTTGATGTCTTACTATCCTGTGAAGTTTTTTGACGTTTCGTAGTTTTTTTGAAATTTTTTGACAAATTTTTAGTATACTATGATGTTTTTTGACGTTTCAGGCTTTTTTCGGAGAAAATTCATTATTTGACAACATTTTCGACACCTTACTATACTGTGTTGTTTTTTAGCGTTTTGGACGTTTTTCGAAAATTTTCATTTTTTGACAACATTTTCGACGCCTTACTATATTTACCATATATACTATGTTGTTTTTTGGCGTTTCGGACGTTTTTTGAAAAATTGTATTTTTTGACAAAATTTTTGATGGTTTACTATACTATGTCATTTTTTGATGTTTTTCGAAAATTTTCAGTTTTTGAGAACGTTTTCGACACCTTACTATACTATGTTGTTTTTGGGCGTTTCGGATGTTTTTCGAAAAATTTTATTTTTTGACAAAAATTTTGATGCCTTACTATACTATGTCATTTTTTGATGTTTTTTGAAAAATTTCAGTTTTTGACAATATTTTCGACACTTTACTATACGATGTTGTGTTTTGGCGTTTCAGACGTTTTTCGAAAATTTTCATTTTTTGACAAATTTTTCAACGCCTTACTATACTATGTTGTTTTTTGGCATTTCGGTTGTTTTTCGAAAATTTTTATTTTTTGACAAAATTTTCGACGGCTTACTATACTATGTCATTTTTTGATGTTTTTTGAAAATTTTCAGTTTTTGACAACATTTTCGACACCTTACTATACTATGTTGTTTTTTGGCGTTTCGGACGTTTTTCAAAAAAAAATATTTTTTGAGAAAATTTTCGACGCCTTACTATACTGTGTTGTTTTTTAGCGTTTTGGACGTTTTTCGAAAATTTTCATTATTTGACAAATTTTTTGACGCATTACTATACTATGTCATTTTTTGATATTTTTCGAAAAATTCCAGTTTTTGACAACATTTTCGACACCTTACTATACTATGTTGTTTTTTGACAACATTTTCGATGCCTTACTATACTATGTTGTTTTTTGACAACATTTTCGATGCCTTACTATACTATGTTGTTTTTTGACAACATTTTCGATGTCTTGCTATACTGTGATGTTTTTTGACGTATCGGAGGTTTTTTGACATTTTTAATTTTTTGACAAATTTTTCGGCGCCTTACTATACTATGATGTTTTTTGACGTTTAAGGCTTTTTTTTTTGGAGAAAATTCATTATTTGACAACATTTTCGACACCTTACTATATTATGTTGTTTTATAGCGTTTTGGACGTTTTTCGAAAATTTTAATTTTTTGACAAATTTTTCGACGCCTTACTATACTGTGTCATTTTTTGATGTTTTTCGAAAATTTTCAGTTTTTGACAACATTTTTGACGCCTTACTATACTATGTTGTTTTTTGGTGTTTCGGATGTTTTTCGAAAAATTTTATTTTTTACAAAATTTTTGATGCCTTACTATACTATGTCATTTTTTGATGTTTTTCGAAAAAATTCAGTTTTTGACAATATTTTCGACACTTTACTATACTATGTTGTTTTTTGGCGTTTCAGACGGTTTTCAAAAATTTTCATTTTTTGACAAATTTTTTGACGCCTTACTATACTATGTTGTTTTTTGGCGTTTCGGATGTTTTTCGAAAAAAAAAATTTTTGACAAAATTTCGATGGCTTACTATAATATGTCATTTTTTGATGTTTTTTGAAAAATTCCAGTTTTTGACAACATTTCGACACCTTACTATACTATGTTGTTTTTTGACAACATTTTCGATGCCTTACTATACTATGATGTTTTTTGACGTGTAAGGCTTTTTTTGGAGAAAATTCATTATTTGACAACATTTTCGACACCTTACTATATTATGTTGTTTTTTAGCGTTTTGGACGTTTTTCAAAAATTTTCATTTTTTGACAAATTTTTCGACGCCTTACTATACTGTCATTTTTTGATGTTTTTCGAAAAATTTCAGTTTTTGACAACATTTTTGACGCCTTACTATACTATGTTGTTTTTTGGCGTTTTGGATGTTTTTCGAAAAATTTTATTTTTTGACAAAATTTTTGATGCCTTACTGTACTATGTCATTTTTTGATGTTTTTCGAAAAATTTCAGTTTTTGACAATATTTTCGACACTTTATTATACTATGTTGTTTTTTGGCGTTTTGGATGTTTTTCAAAAAAAAATTTTTTTTGACAAAATTTCGATGGCTTACTATACTATGTCATTTTTTGATGTTTTTCGAAAATTTTCATTTTGACAAATTTTTCGACGCCTTACTATACTATGTCATTTTTTGAAATTTTTCGACGCGTCGCGTTTTTTAACGCCTTACTATATATACTGTGTTGTTTTTCAAAAAAATCTTCAACGACTTAGTATATTATGTCGTTTTTTTATGTGAAAAAAATTGAAATTTTTGTCAAAAAAACACATTTTTTAAAAAACGTCCAAAATGTCAAAAAATGACAAGTGTATAATAAGGCATCAAAAAATTTGTCAAGAAATGAACATTTTCGAAAAACAACATAGTATAGTAAGGCGTCGAAAATCCTGTCAAAAAAAATTTCGAAAAATGTCAGAAATGTCAAAAACATCATAGTACTGTAAGTCGTCGAAAGTTTTGTCAAAAAATGTAATTTTTTGAAATATGACCAGAATATCAAAATACGGCATAGTATAGTAAGGCATCGAACATTTTATCAAAAATTAAATTTTTTCCAAAAATGTCTGAAACATCAAAAAACGTCATAGTACAGTAAGGCGTCGAAAATTTTGTCAAAGAATGAAATTT
>JAFBJQ010002681.1:12324-47324 GCA_016785345.1 Trinectes maculatus
TGTTACTCTTGATGTTTTGGATAACTATGTGATGCATTGTAGGGAGACTGATAAATGTTAATAAATGTTATGCTTTTTTTCCTCCATTTTACTTCAGATTTTTACTGATGCATCGTCAGAGTCAGACAGTACATTTAGATTATGAAGATATTGACTATGTTCCAGCCACAAATGCCAGTTCTTCCGATGCAAGTCTTTGCATGGACAAAGTGAGAGTCAAAGAAACTCATAATCCCACAAAAGCCATGCCATAGCAATAGAGTTTGCAATAAAAAACAGTGAGGTTAATACCGGTTCAGAGAAACCTACAAGCTTTAGTTCGACACTGAAGAGCAGCAGTCACAGTACTTCAGTGATAAGTTGCAGTGTCATTTCATCAGGATGTTCATCACCCAAAAAGCAAAAAAACAACCCAAAAAGCAAATAAACAAATGAAAGTCTACAACATAACATAAGAGGTGCACCATTGCCTAGCATGGCCAAGAAAAGCAAGTACAACAAGAAACAATATTGTTTTTATTGTAAAAAGGCCATTTCTAAATTGGCAAGACACCTCAAATCTGCCCACATTGACCAGCTTGATGTCGCAAGAGCTTTCAGAAAGGAGAGAGTTGTTATGCTCTCTGAAGAAAAGGGGAACATTTGACTATAATACTACAGGGGGTCCTCGAGTTACGTCGGTCGCGAATTACGTCGTTTTCGTGGTTACCACACATCTCCCGTAAACTTCCTAGTTTCGGATTAAGCGGTTTGCCCCATAATTATGTACAGACTCCAGACGGGAACTCTTTGGTGCCGGCTCTCTCTGTCTCTCAGCACGCCTGCCGGCTTTTTTTTTTCTCCAGCACCTCCACAGCTGTGTTTACAGCGGCAGCAGCAGCGGCAGCCGGTAAGGAGATGCACACGGACACAGATGCGTTCGGGATCGTGGCGATACCGTAGGTTTATTCACAACACAGGGTCTACACGGTTGATAACAGAAATCTAAAGGAAATGCTCATTACACTCGTGATCTCAACCCCTACTGTGACAAAAGGCAATTCACCATAGTAAACTCTTATTGTAGGGTGGTGTTATAGCGACATCTAGTGGCACAATGTATGCACAATGGCACAATGAATGTATGTTCTGACTAACGTCGAAATTCGGTTACGACACATTCTCAGGAACGGATCTCCGTCGTAACACGAGGACCCCCTGTATTTCAAATGAAAACTCGTGGCTTTAATTAAAAAGTAATGCACAGGGTTTCTCTCTCACTGAGACAAAAAGACAAAAAACTCTCACCTTGAGATTCTCAGGTTACAGGTGTTATCTGTAATAATTCATTTTAAGATGTGTTAAACTATATTTATACATCATCATCATCATCATCATCATTATTATTATTATTATTATTATTATTATTATTATTATCGATTAGTGCAACTTAAAATAGGTATATAAATACATTTGTTTCAATTCCTATCCATATATATTTATATATTTTTATGCATGACCTATACGAGTGAGTAACAATCAGTACAGTGCCACTCTGTGAAATTTTCCTACATGTCACTGCTCAGACGTGGACAAACACCGTCCACATCGATCACAAATTGTAAACAGTCTGTCTCAGGTCAATGCTGCACATGATTATCTGCAAGTGTCACATTTTTGCAGGAGCGATCAATGAGAACATCACAAAAGGTCAAAGGTGAACACCGGCATGCAGGATAGATGATTAATATTTGATGGGCAGACGGGGCAACGTGAGCGATCGATATCGCTGTCTCAGCTAAATCCGCATTTCATTAAAGTGCCTCTTTCTGATTTAACTGTGGGAACGTACGATACTATTAAGTGTTTTTGTTCACTTACTGGCCGTCAAGTCAAGTCAGCAAATAGATAGATAGATAGATAGATAGATAGATAGATAGATAGATAGATAGATAGATAGATAGATAGATAGATAGATAGATAGATAGATAGATAGATAAATTCTGGCGACTTACCTAAGCTGTGACGTCATGTCTCCTCTCAGAACTACTCCGTCCTGGACGTGCGAACTCCGCACACCGTCATCGCCTTGAACAACTCCATGTACTGGCAGGACTTCGAGGACGCGTGCGTCTACGAGTGCCTGGACGGGAAAGACTGCCAGAGCTTCTTCTGCTGCTTCGAGGAGTGTAAAGAAGGTGCGTGGAGAAAAGGACGCGTCCACATAGATCTACTTGAACTGGACGCATACTCCCGCGTCTTCTTCCCCACCTCCTTCCTACTGTTCAACGTGGTCTACTGGGTGGGCTATCTCTACCTTTAGCACACACCAGGAGCCTGTTGGGGTTTAAAGGGACGACAACGCAGCTGATGAGGAGAAACCCAAGAGTAATAGAAAGAAACACCAAATGAACTTTTTCTGTTCGTACCTGGAGAACAGTGTCTCGGCCTGACGGACAGGATGGACGTGGGCTTTGCACCAGACTCCTGGAGCAGGAGGACGACTTGTGTTGTGGAGGACGCACCGGGCCGTTTCTATCAGCCATCAGTCAAAGCCAGCTGAGGAGAACCCAGTGACGTTGAGTCCGTTCACCGTGCCTTCCTCTGGAGGGGGAGATCCTATCTGCTGATCAATAATCAGGGAGAATTTCTTTTTGAAACAAATCAAATACAAAAGCCTGCTTGTGACTGATCGTGGCTGCTCTCCGAGCTTTGAGATACGTTTTGTAAAATATAACCAGTGTTTTTTTTTAACAGCCACATGAGGAATTATTAGCTTCTTCCTGCTTCGTACGGACTCTCTGTCATTAGGCATTAGGGTCATTAGGGTCATTAATAGGGTCATTAGGAGCAGCTCATTCCTCATGCCTGCCAAACTATTAGTGCCCATACAACCTTATGAGAAATAAACAGGTTCCCAGGGAAGAGGAAGGCCTGAGTGATCTTATAGCCGGAGTAATCATTTGCTGTTTACTGGCATATTTTGATGCATCTTAGAGCATGAAGTTAATTACGCTTTGTTTTATTTATGTTTGTGTAGGTACAGGGACAAATCTCACACGTAGGTGTCCTCGGTGTGCATCTGTGGCTAAAGTTATAACGGGGATGCACCATTAATAATGACACACACAGCACAGCACAGGGCATCATCTCCTCATACACACTCAATAACATGATTTTAAAAATACTTTTCAAATCCTAGATCGTATTTTATTAGGCTTTCATTCTGTTTTTTCTCATTTTGCTGATTTCCACCAAGTTGAGCACATTTTAGTGTGTTGGATTTAATAATATTAATTTTGTCATTATGTAAACAAAGCAAATAAATGAATGAATATGTGGTGCAAATAATAATTAACAACAACAATAATAATAATAATGACAATAATAATTAACAACAATAATATTAATAATAATGACAATAATAATAATCAATACGTTGATTAACATATTTTTATGGAACTTTTTGTGACACAGACATTATGGGATGTACTGTAGAGGGGATATTAGTTAGTGAGCTGTAGTTGTTTCTCTCTGACCCTCAGCGGCTCATGACTTTAGCTTCACTGCTAACTGTGTCTGTGTCCAGATTAAACCGTGCCTGCTGGTGTGTGACAAAATCACCCCGTCGTCTTAAACGTGGTTACCACGGTAACGCTAAGTGCAGTGTAAAATAAATTGATGGGTCTTGACAACCACTCGTTAGAGGGGAAAAAAAAAAAACATGTACGACCGACTCTGTTCACGCTCCGGTCGCCAGCAGCACACCTGCCGACGCAAGAGGAGACGAGACGAGCGTGAGCAGAGAAAAGTGAAGGACACAAAGACGGACACATATATAAACACACAGACACGAGGTGTCAATAGTCTCATCCTCCTCTGTTCTCCAAATATCAAACTCTTCCCTCGAGACAGTTATCATCAATCAGAGGTGCATTGATTAGATGGAGGCATACAATAATTATGATAATACAATAGTAACACACTCAGGCCTTGTGAAGTAAATCACCTGCTATAATCCATCCATATAATCCCACTAATTCTGACTGTGTCTGCCCGCGTTTGGCCTTTGACCCCCAGTTGCGTGCAACAGACAATTCAACATGAACACATCTGGATGTAAAATGATAGTTTCATTCTGGACTGTTCATATCTGACTTTGCTTTGCCTGTGTTCAGACCTGGCATTAGCGAGCGTTGAATTGCCTTAGCGTAGCCTGGTAAAAACAGATTCACCTCTGATCCTTGCTCACGCCAGTGAAGGCCGCCTCTTTTCAGTTGACGGAAGTGGAACTTTTTTTATATCCCTCCTTTGAGCTGCTTTCCGTTTGTGATATTTGCTATGTAATGTGCCAAATAGATCCCAGATGTGCCCACTCGAGTTTCAGCCACCCCATTTTGGATGAACTGGAATGTTGAGACATCCAGGAGAGTATGGTGACGGAGACCTACAGGACAAGGTGGAAATGACATAACATAGAAATTTAGCATTAAGACACGATACAAACACACAAATATACAAACGTGTGACATGTTGGCAACCCAACACAAACAAGACGCTTCACAAAGTGTTGACATCAGCTCCTCTAACTGTGCTTCTGGTTCTTTTGTTTATAATAATCACAAACATGGCGTCACGCCACGGCGTAAACACACAACTGCTGTTTTCTGGCTCCTCTGTGATCAGGGTGCGCGTTGTTGAGACCCAGATGTTGGTGTTCTGACTCCTGTCTGTCAGACGGACGATGATGCAATAAGGTGTCCTGAGTGGCGCTCGACTTTACAGAAACACTCGCGTTTTGGTGTCGGTGTGAGGAGATGGTCGAGGCGCGCTGTTCTTTACCAGCTGACGCTACCACGTCACGCCATGTTCATCTGAGTGCCCTGACTGTTAAAATCATCACGCCATCGAAAACCAGCTAGCAATAGCGTCTAAACACAACACAGTGAGACACGCACGGAAATAATGGTAAAAAAAAAAAAAAGGTTGAGAGTCCTTGTGAATTGTGTGGCTCCGTATGGTCCACAGAGATCTGCAGACCTTTGAATGGGCTTGTTTTTCAATATGGCCGATAAAGGATTTGGACTGTGATCCAGTCGAATATGGTTCAAGAAATTCTGTTTTGGTTTTTTTTTCCCCCCAAGGGATTTACTGAAAACATTCATCAAGCACCGTGAGACGGACATTTCTGAGCTGAGTCAGCATAACGTCAAAGTGGACAACGTGACTTTGTCGTCCCAACTGCTCCTCCGCTCCGTTTAAAGTTTGAAAAGTTTGCTTTCCATCCTCTCTCTTGAGTTTGACCGTTGTTTTGTTTCCATCTGGAGACTTTGCACTCGGGTATAATCTCTCCAGACACTGGGACAGCAGCGAGGGTAAACACAGGCAGGGATTCAGGCCGGGATTTGATCCCAGGCCAGCGTGAACCGGCTCTGGGCGCCGTGTCATCTGTGGCCAGGATCAGCAGGACTTATGCAGATGAGGCATCTGAGGGGAGGAGTCACAGACACACACACACACACACACACACACACACACACACTTGTGGTGTGTAAAGCCCCGGTAAAGCAAGTGTCTGAAGTGATATGGAAAGTTTTGTCTGAGTTTTGAGAAGATCCGTGTGTTTTTAGTGACTACATTTAAAAAGTGCAAAGACCGATTCGCCGCCACAGTTCGTTAAACATCACTGTCCCGAACAGGCCAAAGACGTCTCTGCCTCAGCTGACTCTGATTGGTTAAAACCGTCTCTGAGGAAGTTGTATCGTGTCCAGTCGTGTGACGTGTCCTTCAAACGGGAACGTCGAGCAGAGCAGTAATAATTAGCCCAGAGGTGCTAGAAGATGCTTTGTGTCATTTTATCCACGGTTGTGTTGTTTGTGGCAGAAACAGCTGGGGTTTGTTGTGACGGGGGTCTTGACGAGTGTCTCTGCAGCTGAACACACACTGTGTGTTTCCGCCACATCTCTCAGCCCATCGCCATATTATTGACTATCTGCAGTCATATTTCTGTTGACATGTATTATCTCCTATCTAACTTACTGTACACACAGTAGTCGACTGTACACTTTCTCTGCCTTGTGTTTTCATATCTGTGGCTTCAGTGTGACTTGGGTATCTCATTACTCAGTGGTACAGTCAAGTGAAAGTGTTGAGGTGGCGTCCTGTGACTAGGCTTCTTTTTATGATGATGTTGCTCCTTCGGCTCAGTCGTCCACAAACCATCTCTGATGCCATTCACACACACACTATGGTTTCTTTCCTGTCGGAATTGTGCATTAATACCAAGGAGCAGGAGATATGGAATAAAGATTTTTTTGTTTTTCATAAATGTCAGTCGGTGCAATGAATTTTTGCACTTCAGTTTGTTGTTTGTTGAAATGCATTTTATCTTTCAAGCTGTTGTAGTAGTTGGACTTTAATGTTTCATTAGAAAAATGTGCCTCCTGATAGTATTTTACCTCAGCTTCTTTGTACACTTGGAGTGTTTTGACAAAAATAAATTTTGGACGGATGAAACATAACGAGAACGGGTAGGGAGCCACTCTATTCATGAACTGGTTACAACCTGCGAGAGCGAGCGAGAGAGCGAGAGAGAGAGAGAAATACATCACCTCCAGTCGCCAGAGCTGCACATGGACACACGCTTTATCCACCGCAGGTCATTTTCTTCGCCCTGTGAAGACAAGAGGAAAATAATATTTATCAAAACCAGTTACGCCTGAGTCCACCTTAAAATTCAATTGTACTGAAAGCAATAGGACAAACAACATCGGCTCGTGTTCCTCAGAAAACCTCTAAATAAATCATAGGACTGTGTTTACCACAGAGGCAAAACATGAGTCTCCTCATTGAACACGTACCGCAACACACTTACACAAACAGGTCACACAAACACAACAACTTACACATAGGTCAATGAGCGAGTCGGAGTCAAGTCGCAGTGTCAATGAGGCAGAAACAGACATGGCTGAATGTCATTAAGCCACATGAAGATGGAAGGTCAGGGTTATATAGACAGAATTATTATTAGTAGTAGTAGTATTTTTAGTAGTAGTAGTAGTATTAGATACGTTTTGCTGTCGATTGCAAACACTGCAGCATTAACAGGTTTGGAATTCTTCTCGACTCTTCTCTGAAGAAACGCTGCAAGTTAAAAACCTTTTCCAAGAATAAACCGGGATCATGTGGCGACACCTGTGACCTGTGACCCTTCGGGTCCACACTTCAGACAGTGCAGCAGCTGTGGCGTCATTAAATGCCTCACTGTATATCGCCTGTATGACACCGGCAGAATAAACCCAGGGTTCATTTACAGATCAGCACAATCCCCTCACCTGCCGCCACTGCACTCCAACCCGTTTGTTTCCATGGTAACAGTTGTTCTCTCTGACATAATGAAATGTAACTGTAGAACCGACGGCAGGCAGAGGAGGGGGAATCTGACCGAGCTCTGTGATTTGTTGTGTGATGTTACTTTTGTTTGTTTCACATTTCTAAATAATCGAAGAGATGATAGCTGAGCGTTTATCGCCACACCTTCTAACCATCATCAGACCTCTGGAACGACAAACCACAGAGGTCAAAGGTCAAATCATGATTCAAATCCTATATGTTTTTTATCCATGATATAAATCAACTGATTTATCTACTGTCTTTATCTTGTGACTAAAACTATCTGAAATGACCATCGACAGAAAAATATATTTGACATCTACTTTTGTTTTTTTGGTCCGTTTTCCTGTTCACTAACAAAGAGGGGGCGGGGTTTATGTCTTTTACTGTCACTGGCCACCAGGGGGCGATCCAAATGGTTCGGCTTCACTTGAGGTATCAATTTGACTCAAAGGTCAAAGGTCCTCCTGTCTGTGACTGTGACCTGTGAATATGCTAATTACAACAACATTATATGAACATAACGAGCAGACAGGAGTGGACTGATCCATCTTCTCCCATAACCACCAGCAAAAAAACAAAAAAGTAATTTAAGTTTGAACTATTATTTGAATTTTGAAAATCTCTGGACTCGTTGGAACATTGGTAATAATTATTATGCAAATGTTGCTTGACATTTTTTGCAAATGGTGACTTTGCTTCGATATCAGTGAACACAAATGAAGCACTGTGGACACGCACGTAAATGCCAGCACCCTCGACGTTCCTCTTCCTCTCGCACAACATCAGGCTTCACAGAGTTTCACAGACGGACTCAACAACAGAAGACTCGCTGCCTGTGGGGTCTGCTGAGCTGGAGAGAGCAGACAGAGAGAAGATACAGGAGAGTGGGAGAGAATCTCACCGCAGGGGTCAGCGAGGGGGCGGCAGAGTCGGACTTCTCAGCTCAGCCGAATGATGCATTGAGAAAAGGTCAGCGAGGTCACAAGGTGAGGGTGAAGCCGCTGCCGAGGTCACTGGAGAAGAGGGTTAAAAATGAATTTGTATTCATAGAAATGAAAACCATTTCTCTGATAAATGAATGAATCAGAAGTCGTCATCAAGGAATTCTCTTTTTAATGGAGTCAGATTCATCTGGCCAGCAGACGTTTACTCCCTTCATCATATTCTCTGTTTTCAGTCTATAAAAGAATGAAACGCCATTATCAACGCACTCACTCCAGCACTGTGACCTTGACCTTTGACCTGCACCTGTCCCCGTAAATGATTTCCCAACTTTAATCCAAACTGGTGCAATCGAATGAAGATGCAGTGGAATCACCAGGAGGAGGCTTTAGTGGAGCTCGAGTGGCAGAACATGGAATCCCGGGCTTTATCCAGCTGGGAGCAGGTGTGGAGGTGAATAATCCTCCTCAGGCCGCACGCCGGGTCTCAGACACTCAGACTCCACATCTGACTGCGAGTCAGCATCTGTGATGTAAACGAAGTTCTCTGAAATCACACGCCGTAATATTTCCTCCTATCTATGCACTCGTGTGTAAGATGACAAGCTTCAGCATCTTGGTGCAAAGGGTTCACAGCATCATTACTGCATCCAGTGTTCTCATACAAATTATTACATATACTGTATATATATATATATATATATATATATATATATAAAGCGTATTAGTATTTGACGTTAGCAGCTGTTCATTGCTAAGTGGGCTTAACATCAATACAATTGATACGTACCTGGAGCTAAACCTCCACATGTTGTTGTGTCAGAGAACAACGAGCACAAAGTTCAGTGAGTTGTTGATGTTTGAACCTCACACACACATCGTGACTTCGGCCGTCGCCACCCCTCGCTGTGTTTCTTCCACAATGGCTGACAGATAAGAAATCCAATTAAGTCCGTGTTATCCAGTCTTATTTCCCGTTTCTGCGATCGTCTGCTACAAGTCTGTAAACAATAGGCCATTGACGGCGTAAGGCGCTTTGGTCATACATATGCAAATGGTCCATTATTGGGGAAGTGAACAGCAGCGGGCGTCTGATCAGCAGTGATCAGCGCTGATGTTCAACCACGGCCACTGCAGCTTTGACTGGAGCTGCTTTCAGCAGGAAATAATGGGGCTTTGGTGACAGATGATTATCAGGTGTGGGTTCAGTGTGCACCAGCAGCATGAGGCCTTATGGCACCGTGCAGCCTTAAGGGATAATTCACCAGGTGATCTGTCCAGTTCCTCCAGCAGCTACTCACACCTGCTAATCCCTGATAGCAGCTGCCTCAGCGTTTGCTCTGGAGAATACCTGCAGTGTTGTGACCCTCTGTGGACGCAGCCGCCACGCTGCGATCAATCACTGCAACCCGGTGGTCGACCAGCAAGCGACCCGGCTCCAACCCGGACTCTGCTCCTGCAGCCAGGGGTCAAACGTTTCCATTAGTGAGCTGACGACATAGTGTAGAAACATCTGGCGAGACAGCCACGCCGTTTTAAATGCTTTGATTTTGTGTTCATTCAAAGTTCATTTGTCGTTGAATCAAATGTTTGATGTAAGGAACGAGGAGGAACGAGGAGGAAAGAGCAGCGCGGGGTTTATTTAAAGACACAAACCCACAGCAGTGGTTTTATATGGTTTCATTATAAATCCATGACTTAAAATCCTGACACACAAACGTACGACATCAAATAAATATGACACAACAACACGTCAAATTACATCATTTACAGTGGATTACTGAGGAATCCACTGTAGGAAACAAACAACAACACAACACTGTGGAAACAAACAACAACACAACACTGTTAAAGTGCCGCTTTCACAAACTCATAGTGTCCAGAAGACAAACTCCTCTGACTTCTACCTGTCGTGCTACAATGAAAACCTGTAAACGTACAGGTGAGTTCCCATCAGCCTCAGCTGAACCTCAACTCTCAAGGTCAAGGTCATAATAAAGTTGACCTTGACCTCTCGTATTCAAATTATATCCACACACACCTTGGATTTGCATGAACAAAATGCCTTTCACGCAGAACGATTGTGTTTATATTCATTTGATATTCTGAATTTCTTACACAATAAACACAACGCAGAGATCTGTTCTGACACGAGCGGAAATGAAGTGTTCTCTCCGCCCAGTATTTCTGATTCTTTGCTGCAGCATCCTGAATCACTGAATCACTGAATCCCAGCAGGATGCATCTGGAAACGCCTTCCTCTAATCATGGAGCCGATAACACGATCGCCCCTACACCACAGAGTAAAGTCAGGTATCTGCTCTCTCTCACACCTTGTTGTTCAAACATGACGTGCTGTTCTCTTGTACTGTACACTGGTGTGTGTCTTTTTTTTATTAGTATTATTCTAGCCGTCTGCAGCCTTGTAACAATCAGTGTTGTTGTTAATGTAACAACAACAACACTGCACATAACCTCCTCCACCATACGGCGTTCTCTCTCTTTCATTTCACCTCCCAGACTCATAAAAACAAAGGCCTTTCATCAGGCGAGTCCTGGACGTTTCTTTGGCTCTGTAACGTATTATTCCATTACTCTTTGTAACAAGAGGATCCAGATTTCTTTTAAAAACAGCTTTCAAAGCGAATCCTCTTAAGCCCCTTCCCTCCACTTCTTAATTACAGAGGCCAGAATACGTTTAATCCCTTCCTGATGAATAGGAGCATTAGTTTCAGGCAGGGAAGATTTCTTAGTGGAAATCGAATGAATTCTCATTGAGGCCGAGTAATTAATTAGTTCTTATGGTCGGAGAGAAACAACACCGTCACAAGTTTCAGCCTCACCGAGACGCACAGTCAGATGTAAACAGACACCATTATGTGAATGAGTGGTGATTATATAAATATAAGACTTTAACTGATCAGTGAGAGCTGATCATTCTGTTAATGTCAATATATGGAGACACAATTGAACAAACTCATTCCCAACAATTCTTTTTTTTGTGTGTGTGTGTGTTTGTGTGTGGATTTGAAAACATTAGATAGTTGTGGGTTTGTTGTGGTCGTTTGCATGCAGGTGAGAAAAAGTCAAATGTAATACTCACAAGCACAGGTACAGAAAACAACAAAACCTGAACTGATGAAGTGACAGAGACGACGACTGGGCAGAATCGACTGAACACACAGGAGAGGGATTAGGCTGATCAGGCCCAGGTGGAGATCAGGTGAGAAGGCAATCAACAAGGACTGGAAGGAGAAGACACAAACGACACAAAAGGCTTAGTCGTTTCAAAGTAAAACAGGAAATGACAAATTCAAAAGTAAAAGTTGTCCATGCTTCCATTGGTACGCAACAGTAAATTATATATACAGTATATATATATGTATATGTGTATATATATATATGTGTGTATATATATATATATATATATATATATACACAGTATATATATATATACACACATATATATATATATATAGCTCGCTGTCAAGTAAATACCTGCTTTGTTTATATTATACTGCATGGTGTCAAGTAGGATTGCTGTTAAAATACTTTTCTCTGTTTTTAGATTTTTAGATCTTCCTGTAAAGACACATAAAAAACAAAAACACATGTTTTCAGGCACCTTAAAGTTAAGGCAACAAAGAGACAAAGAGAAGGACAAAATAAAAAAAACTCAGCACGATGAAATGCAGAAACATCACAAACTTTATTCATGTCCGTCTCTGTCTGAATGTCGTGAGAGTTCCAGACTGTGAACATAAAACGTTCATGTTGCTGATGCACTGCATGATAAATAAATGGACAACGATACAAAGCTGCTGCCCTCGCTCATATTTACATGATTCAACTTCTACACAAAACGTAACTGGACTCAATCAGTGAGGTTACATGAGATCATCGTGTACACAGTACAATAGATAGTATACAGTGTTTAGATAACAGTCTACACCTGTTTTACTTCATCTGTATTTAAATAAGGGTCGTTTGCAGATGCTGCCTTTGTTTTCTTCCCATTCGCCCACTGAGATTTTCTGAATGCAACACAGAACTATTCGACAAAAAACCGATATATATATAAAATCCCTTTCGCTGGGTCTGGTGGTTCCTTTATAATATATCAGCATATGTTTGCTGTGTCATTTCAGTGTTCACTATAGCTGCTATACACACAACAGCCACTAGTGGTGAATGTGTCGGGCTCGGAGATGGTTAAGTTGTGTTCACGTGCAGAAATCATCAGTTGCTCCTAAGTGCTGTTTCGACATGTTGACAGTATTTTCAGCATTTTTGGTTTTCTCACTTGAGAATGGAAACCACTGATGCATCATTCTTATCAAATGACCATCGGAATAATGTTTCCACACATATTCCTGGCTTTCTCCCAGGGATTTGTTTGCGTCGTACTAATCTAGGTTTTTGCGTTATTTGATGTTTTGAGGCCTGACGTTAG
Organism: Trinectes maculatus; assembly: GCA_016785345.1. Taxonomy (NCBI): domain Eukaryota; kingdom Metazoa; phylum Chordata; class Actinopteri; order Pleuronectiformes; family Achiridae; genus Trinectes; species Trinectes maculatus. The sequence continues at coordinate 25,093 of JAFBJQ010002681.1, forward strand.
CTCGTGAAACGAGCCGCCGGATGCTGAAGGACACACAAAACACACACTGTCTCTTTGACTCGGGTTTTGACAACAGGCGTGGATCACATGTTCCATCCAAGTCCGATGTGCGTGGCCAGCAGGTAACACATGGCGATCATACACGTCATTATCATCATGGGGAATCCTAACCTGTGGGGACAAGCAAAACACACAATTATCATAAATATGCCGACAGTATCAATATAATACCAGCAAATGAAATCACACAACTTCAGATGACAACATTTTAAAAAGTGCACACCAACAACGACAGGGTAAAGGTCGCGAGGATTTTGTGATATCGATCAGTTTATTGTCGTTTTAATTTTAACGAGTAATTAAGATAAGTTACCGTTAAGCCTGTAAAGACTTGAACGCTCTCTCAGTTCTCATTCCTGCATCGAGCTCATCAATTTAAAACGTGGACTGGGATGTGGTGCAGAGCCGCAGATGGTTTGTCCTTTGGATGTGTCCCATGTCCTATATGGACACATGGCTGCTCTGAGGGCCACAGATCTGTTTGCCCTCAGTCTGTGGCACAGATCCGTTTGAGAGGATCAAATCTGCACCCGGCAGTTCATCTCAGTCAAAGCAGTAACGGGCTAATTAAAACTACAGTAGCCCTACTGAAACATTACAACTCCCATATCGTTAAAATATCATTTGGAGCAGATGCCGTCTCCTGGTGCGAGGACACAGTGTGAGAGGCTGATGTGTCATTCAGCTGCAAACCAAGCACAACCTCTTCTACCTGTTATAGCGAATGCATGGCCGGTTGCTATGACGATGACGCATAATTACATGTGATCCAGCTCTGACTGCTTAGATTTAGTTTTTCCACCAGGCTGATGTGTACTTTTACTACTCAGTGCTGTTAATGCTAATGTGGGATTGACTGTTAAGCTAATTAACGATCCTTTCTATGGCCAATTAAGACATTATTTCACTACTGAAGTTTTTGACACGACTGAAGTTTTTCATTCCATATATTTCATAAAAGTGAGTTTATGCTCCAACTGGTAATCATCATTAGCCGCTGTTACACGAATTATCGATAAGTAGCGTCTAATTGAATATCGCCAATAGAAGTGAAAAACGAGGAACGATGGGTTTAGTGGCTCATCCACACATGAAAGCACAAGAAAAACATCAGAATACAAAAACGTCTCCAAATACACAGAGATGGAGAAAGGCAGCAGACATAATGTATACTGCATAATGATATATGTTCTGCCTCGCACACTGACCTTTCCCAATGTTCCACTCATCGGATCGCGTCTTTCTCCGTTCGCATGAATACAATTATTCAACAGTTTATTTTTTACTATGCGTGTGGAAATGTCATACATTCGCCCGGGCTTTTAATAATGGCCCATTAACACGAGAACAGCGTCACCATGACTCATGACGGATGGAGGGAGACAGCTCCAGAGCGTTATCACAGTCGGACGGGGTGAGGTCACCTCCTCATGAATGAATCCATCTCTGCTGACGGATACACATTTTCCCATTACGGACAGAACACGGAGTGGTGGACGGAAAAGTTGCGGTAATAAGGCAAAAGAAAGGCATCAAGATCAAGCTTATCTAAAAAAAACAAAAAAACAACCCCATCCAACCCTGTGATCTCACATATTGATTGAATTGCATATGGGATGGGAGCTCTTTGAAAGTCCTGATGTAATCTCACATCACAGACGCTCTTCAGATAAGACGTCTCTGACGATACAGGCTGCACAGACTCGCTGTTTAAAGGCTGCTGATTGGTCCCTCGTGGGACACAGTGGACGTTAGGCCGCTCCCAGGAACAGATCCCATTTACAGACGCATAGAGCTGCGTGAGTGGGAATGTTTCTGTCGCGAGGTGAAACGGAGAGGTGAGGAACTGAATAATGGTTTTTCTGCTCGACTACATTTGCAGCCAGCGTCCGCTCAGCGGGGATCAGGGGCTGAAGCTGAGATGTCCATGTCCTGCAGATACAGGACAACAGTCGGTTGTCATGGTCCCCTGGACTGATGGTGTGAGGTGGTGCAGAGGAGGCTGATGCCACAAATTCAGCCTTCTGATGTGTCAATACAACTTTGTCTTTCGTTTTATTATTATTATTCTGGCAGACGAGTCACAGCTGAGCGTGGGTTCAGGACGAGGCCTTTTAGTCAGCGCTAATTGTTATATGTGTTCAATCAGACAAAACGCAGGAAGTGCTGAGATACGAGAGGGAGCGTGGAGGGGAAGAAGTCCAATAACAATGCTCGTCCAGAGAGAGAGAGAGAGAGAGAGAGAGAGAGAGAGAGAGAGAGACTCAGGTGACTAAAATCGAGGATCAACAGTCTTAAGGATCCTGCGAGGAACCAACCAGAGTCTGAGCACATCACTTTTACGTCCGTCTCCGCCTGCACACGTTCACAAACCTCCACGCAAATATCACCTGCCACAGAACAAAATGCACTTCCACGCCGCCGCGCACCACGCACACTCTCTCTCGAGTCAAATCACATGTTATCTCTGAGTGATTGCGTATTAAACGACCTAATCAGACTCACATTCATCCCTCTCTCCACACCACCGCCCCGTCCCCTTCTCCAACAAGCAAACTGGGAAGTGGAACTGCCTGTTGCGTGGCGTCGAGAATGGAAATTATTGGCGAGCAGGTGGCGACCTGGGAGGCAGCCCGCTAACCGCCGCACCCCCACCCCCCCACCCCCGAGATAAAGTGATTTATCTTTAGACCAAACGGCCCTCCATCAAATCAGCTCTTTCACTCGGCTGCCATTCAACCAGTCGCCTCTGTAACAAACTTCTCTTCTGTTTTTTTTCTTTTTGCTCCTCGCGGTCCTGACAGCGTCCCTGAGGGACGAGGACACAAAGGAGAATCACTGCCCAGATCACATGACGTCAGCCGGTGTCTGTCTGCCGGAAACCCGACAAGGTCACACAGGGGGTCAGGGGTTAACAACAAACACCCAGTCTGCACAAAGTATCGAATCTATTAACCAAGTTAATGAAGCAAACCTGAAGCCAACGACACTAAAAGCTGCACAATGTGTGTTTAACATTGTGTGTTTATGCAGAAAAGAATCGGCGTGTTTCAGGCACAGTTTGTAGGAATACAGGCAATTATGCAAATATACGGCTAAACATGGATGGAAATCTATAGATATTTACAATTGTGCCATTTAGATAATTAGTAAATATTTGAAAGCCGCCCCCATGACGTAAAAATAAATGCAGCCTGTGTGTAAATGGAAATAGCAGCTGCATGAGATTATCCTATCAGCCTCATCCCAACACCCACTCGCTCCTACACCCTGTAATTCTGCCACATCTCGCACACGCTGCACAATCTCACACAATCTTACACAATCTTACACAATCTTACACAATCTGCGTTTCCTCCTTCACCCTGGACGTTCACTGACTGCCAGGAAATGTGTTAAATTCTACCACGTTACCCAGACTTGTGTTACAGTTACAGTAAAGTTCTGCCATGGATTTCAAAGCGTCCGGAACACTGACCCGACTTGACAAATATAAAATAATATAATAAAAGATTCTTGAGGCTGTTGGATAAATGTTCTGAGGCGACTCGGGGAGCATGGTTGGCACCTCACACTGTGACATATGACTGACATGAATGTGAGAGCGCCACCTCAGGCCAAACAGCCTGCAGGATCCACACTGGTGCACGGGTTCATACGAAAATAAAAAGTTTGGGAGACACGTTTTCAGACGTAGCTCCGATACGACTAGTTTTTGGGAATTTTTTCATGTCAGCGAGGGAGAGGGGGTTCACCTGAAGAACTCCATGAAGGAAAATCCATAACCGTGTTGCTCGGCAATTCCAGCACATACGACGTTGGCTGACGCTCCGATCAACGTGCCATTTCCTGTAGAGGCAGGGAAAAACATGAAAGGAAAACCGTGTCGTTAGAATCAAACCATTTCAACTTTAATGCCACATAAAATTTATAATCTAACAATCAGATGACACAGGAGCTTCATATACTCGTGTTCAGATAACTCTATAATAAATATACCATAATAAACATTTCAATAAACACAGTCATCATGTTGGACCATTTCCATCGACAACATCTTGACACTCGGGGTTGTGTCTGCACGCTGCTGCTCGACACAGCTCACATCTCAAAGGGTGGCGGTGTGTGGACGGAGGCGGGCAGATCGATGGCGGCTCGTCACAGCGCTGTTGATTCAACTGAAACAGTATGACAGCTCTCTCTCTCCCTCCCTCTCTCTCTGTGTCTCACCCAAACAGAGCTGCGCTGTGCTACAGGACCAGCATCAGCTGGTGTGTGTGGAGGAGCCGAAGCCAGGCGGGCTCCCGGGGGCCACGGAGTGCTCTCAGAAAAAGCACAGCCTGACCTCCCTGGAGAGCGTGACAACTGTACACAGTGTGGCCGTCACCTGGAGCTCACGATGTGGCCATCGATAAAGAGCCACGCCACTGAACCAGGGATAAAACACCAAGTCCCTGGAGTCTGCAGAGGTTTCTGTGTGTTTCTACTCTGGTGGGTACTTTATTATAGGAGGGGGGTGAAAGGGGAAGGCTTACCTCCGAGACAGGCTCCCATGGCCAAAGCAAAGATGAGCGGTTTAATCGGCAGGTTCACATCCGCGTCCTGACTCAGGTTGATCAGAACCGGAATCTGTGGGTTACAAAGACCGACTGATGAAAACACGCACAGCGTTTACTGTGGTGACACTACAGACAGACTGTAGTCTGCTGTTGTCACACAACTGGACACAACTATTTCAACAGCTGGAGGAAACTGAAAACATCTGACTTTGATTTTATGTCTCTAAAGTAGCACACCACAAAACCAGAGGCTCCATCTTTGCTTTGATATCTTATGACATTTTACATGCAACATACAGTGGTTAATGCACATGTCCCATATGTCCCATACATATGTCTCACATGCATATGCCTCATATGCATACGTCCCGTATGCATATGTCCCATATGCATATGGGACATATGCATATGGGACATATGCATATGTCCCATATGCATGTGAGACATATGCATGTGAGACATATATATATGCCTCATATGCATATGTCCCATATGCATAGCATGTGAGACATATGCATGTGAGACATATATATATGCCTCATATGCATATGTCCCATATGCATATGAGGCATATGCATGTGAGACATATGTATGTGTTTCATATGCATATGAGACATATGCATGTGGGACATATGCATGTGAGACATATATATATGCCTCATATGCATATGTCCCATATGCATATGAGGCATATGCATGTGAGACATATGTATGTGTTTCATATGCATATGAGACATATGCATGTGGGACATATGCATATGGGACATATGCATATGAGGGTATTTGCTTTTACAGTTTTCTACCAGTAAAACATAGTGGGAAGAAAATAGTCCGAGACAGATTTCCGATCATGTTTTTGGAATGTGTCTTCTCATCAATCACAGTATCAGTCAAACGTCCCGCAGATGCTTCTTACCATTGTGGCAGTGAAGGGGATGTTGTCGATGAGAGAAGAAGCCAGAGCCGAGACCCACATCACTAAGATGATGGCGATGGCCAGGCGCTGGTCTTCTGGCACCGCCTGACAGGGGAGAGAGCGAGAACGGCGGGTAAGGGACCGATTTCATCACCACTGAGACGCACAGAGCCGACCAGATTAAGACAGACACACAAAGCAATAAGTCTCTGACAGGGGGCGTTTGATGGTTGAGCAGGGGCCCGGCGATGGAGATGTCTGGAGGTGTGGTGCTGGTGTGTGTGAGTTTGATCTCTGATCTCCTCTCCCGGGATCAGGAGAAGGAGGCCGTGCAGCTCCACCTGCTGTGTTGTGTGATGTTTGTGTGGAGCTGAACAGGCCAGACACCGCCTGTCATGTGTGATTATGAGACGTACACAGCATAAACACAACCTGACGTAGCCATTACTGGTCAAATTCTCTGCTTGCTCTCGAGGTGCACGCGGCCCAGAGAGGGGGCCCCCCTCTGGAGGGTGGCAGGTATCAGACGCAAACAGAATAATTGAATTCAGAGCTGCGCTGAACGGGGGGGATCAATATGCATGAAAAGCACCATCATGTCACCTGCGCCCCCAATTATCAATTACCCCCGAGAGAAGTGAAGGCGGCGTATACTCACCTTTATCAGCAGCGCTGTCTGTTCGCCAACGTAGTCGATGAGCTGCAGCTGAGCCAAAGCCTAAAACCACACAGAGGAGGAAACATTCAGAAACATTCACCCTGAAACATTCAGAAACATTCACGCTGTGTAATGCATCCAATAACTTTTATTTGCCAAAGATAAAACGGCAAAGCAGATATTTGCTGATTCGGCACTTTCTTTTCATCCATTCGTTTGGAGGCTCATGGGTCAAGAGGAAGATGATGACTTTACAGATTGTTGAACTGAATTTAGGTTCAGGGAAAGGTGATCAATGAGAAATGATAAATGATAAATACCTCCATCAAAACAAAGAGGGCAGCAAAGAACAGTAGCGTAGCCCACTCCACCCGGTGCAAGATGATCTCAAAGTCCTGGATGTCGGCCAGAACCAGAAGCCACAGCGCGCCCAGGATGGCGATCCAACCTGAGGGAGAGCGACAATGACAAACCTCATCTGACACCTGCCATAATCACGCTCACGTAAAGAAAAGTGAAATTACAGCGGCGGTGACAACTGCACATCCATCTTCCACTCTCCGTCGCTAAGTGATTAGTTATGTCACATGTTAGGGAACGTTATCCGGGAAGGATGACAGAGTTGTGTGATTCATTTCAGCAACAGGAGGGAAAAAAAAAAGAAAACATAAGGACTTGTTTTTGTTTTTCCTGCTGCTGCTTCTGGCCTTATTTACCAGGCAGCAGCATCGCACCAATTAAAACCAGCTCTCAAGGCAAGTCTGCACAATTCATGACAGACTCATCTATCAACCCTGAGACAAGAGCGTATGAGGCAGGAAATGTGCTGTGAAAAAAAAAACCCAAACATCTTGAAGCCCACAGCACATGACAAGATCTCGTTCACTCATTGGCATATGATCAGATTCCCAACGTGATGTTTCGTCTACATTTTTACCAAACATGTCGAAAGAAACTGTAAGAAATAAAGAAAAAAGAAAACATGATGCCTCCTAAATTATTCAAACTCGCATTGTAACAAAGATCAATTAAATCTCGCGGTGTAAAGTCAACGTAATCTCCATTAGCTTCCAGTTCTGACGACCCTGACTGTGACCTGCAACGCATTAATGAGAGCCGCGTTTTTGGGACCGCCGCCTGCGTCCCTGCACGGGGACAGGAAGTGCGCCGCCGTGGGGTCGTTCCCATTTAATAAATGTCACCGAGCAGTGACTGGAGCAGCACCTGTAATTAAGCGAGCGTGTTTGGTGACCGAGCGGCTTCGGCGGCGTGGGGAGAGATGATGTGGCGTGGCGGTGTATGAAGACGGCCCAGTGTTTGCATTAATGACTCCCCTGTTCATATGTCGCCAGAGACGACTCGGCCTCTAGCGTCAGGAAACACAGCCGACTGAGATGAGTGGAAACACGCCACTGCTGAGTCAGCGCCTTTCTTACGATGACTAGCATGTTGATATTTTTAATAAATATTTCATTTGTACATGAAAGTTAAATCTGTTGACGTGACCCAGGTGTCATCACCTGAGCTCGTCACATGGGTCACTTTGTTTGCGCATAGTCTTTTTTTTTTTTTGTTGAAGAAACTCAGATCCAGGTCACGCACGTTGCATCAAAGTGCCTTTTCCGGTTCCTCCGGAACACTCTACATGAACACAGGTTTAAAAGCGCAGCAGATGAATGGATATAATTTGACGGGGTCTAAATGCAGGTCGGTATCCATGTAATTTGTTGGACGCGCAACTCGTCAGCCCGTTATTTGGGGCTCATTTCAAATGCGAGGACAGAGGAAGCTGCGTTTCATAATTACATGACAGAACCCATAACCACCCAGTGGGGTCTGGGAAAACGGCGTGGTAATGAGATAGTGTGGCTCTCACCGAGATCCAGATGAATGCTGGGAACAAAGGAGTTGAGAAAGAACATGAAGATCACCACCGAGAGGACGGACACACACTTCACCAGGAGAACTTTGTCAGTTATTCTGTGCTGTGGAGGACAGAAAGATATTTTTATCAATGGGTGGGAAGAGGCTGGTTTTATGACACAAACGACCGGGTTTGTCCTGATTGTTTGTCCCGATTGAACCAGCGTCATTCCCGACATAACATCAGTGCACCAGAGTGAGGACAGTGAGGCGCGTTTACCTTCTTTTTTAATTCCTGAATGTTTTGCTCCCAGTTTTTATCCTCCTGGGAAATTTCTCTGTTGGGACAAAAAATAAATAAATAAAAATTTTATGACTTGTGTTCATTTCGTTTGTTGACAGACAATTAAAATCAATTATAAAGTGATCACTTCACGATCACGGAAGAAGGTCTGTGACCATCTTGGACGAGGAGACCAAACTTGCTTTAACGCAGTGGTTCTCAAAGTGGGGAGCCTGCCCCCTAGAGGGGGCGCAGTGCCATTGCTAACCTTGACGTTTTCGTTGTTTTTTTTCCCTTTACAGTACTTTATGAGATTTATATTAATTACAATGTGTGAAATAAAGTGCAACATTTTTCTTATGAACCACAGGGGGGCCCAGCAGAGAAACCTTGGGAACCACCGCTTTAACGGATGCACATGAACTCATTCCACCAATGATAAACAGCGAACCTCTTGCGTTATTGACACAACATGTAACATGTGTTCCTCGAACCTTTGGAAGGTTTGCATCATCTTGCGCAGCAGATTTTCCAGGTTGAGGACTTTTTGCATCAGGAGACACTTCACGGCCGTCTCCTCCCGGCTGGCCGGGTTGATCCGCTGAGCCGTCTGTCTCCAGACCAGGATCTCATGCTTTAGTTCTGGACAAACAGAGAGAGAGAGACATCTGTTATGTGTGTGTGGACAGCGTGGACATGACAGTGGAGAAGCGGCGTAGCGTTGTGTCAGTGGGGGATCTGTGCGTAATGGCTCCTGCGCCTGAGAGGATATGGGGATGTTTTCGGTCAATATGCTGCGAGCTCCCATCGAGGGCCTAATGCAGCCAGGCGATGGCACATTGACCAGCTGAGACACAGACAACGCTGAAGCAGCGATGGAGCCCGAGGGAGCTGGACACCTGTGTAGACACCAGGAGGTGTCCTCCTTCTTTTTAAAGCGGTTGCTAGGTGACCTTAATAGGATCTAACTGGCACAGGGGAAAAAAAGGAAAAACATTCCTGCATTCATGGCAGGGGCTTTGTGCTGAGGTAGCTGCTCTCTGTTGGTGCCAGGTTGGCAGGAGAAGTGGAAACTCGGCAGGGTGGGATTGGAGATGGGTTATCGGACCGACATTCAGCAGTCACCACAGTGAGCCGTGCAGCAACAGTGTGTTTTAATGATCCCCGACGGAGGGTCCCTCAGGGTGGAGGGTGGGGGGGTGGTAAACACTGATAATAACCAATTGTGGGAAACTTGTTTACATTTTCCCACAAACATCCCTGCTTTAGTATTTCTGCTACTGTCCATATCCGCAGGGAGACAATTACTACACAAAATGAACACAAACACATTTTATTCCTATTAACCGTTGTTATTCCACCTCTACCGAGACTCGCCGGAGAGTTTCATACAGTTCTAAAATAAAAATTCAGGGTGGATCTCTGATTTCTCGACCACAACTCACATTTCGTCTCCATGGCAACGTGACTATCTCCTGCCCCACTTCAAACAATTATCAACTCTCTCTCTCGAAAAAAAAAACAACAACAGGCGAAGACAATTTTGCTTGACGAAATCAGGCTTGAAAAGATATTTGAACCCACCGACTATTTCGATCGACTCCTTGTTGTAGAGTTTTTTGTTCCAGTAGAGCATCCGCAGGATCGGGAAGGAGGTGAAGAGGACCAGGCAGATCCCCAGGAACATGTAGCCGGTGAAGCTGGCGAAATCGATCCCCTGGAAGACACACAGAGACAAACTGTGCGCTTAGACAATGACACAGTGTTGATCCAGGCTTCCAGCTTCCCTCGTTATAAGAATTACTATTCTTATTATAAGCACATTATGTATCAGCACTGTTATCATCATCGTTACTTTTAATTGTTGCATCCATATCTATATATACAATATCTATGTTATTCCTTATAATGTCTTGACCCTGTGTTATAGAATACCTAAACTAGATAGATAGATAGATAGATAGATAGATAGATAGATAGATAGATAGATAGATAGATAGATAGATAGATAGATAGATAGATAGATAGACTCCAGTTGGTCAAGAACCTGCCTGGAGTCAGGAGAAACCATTGGTCCTACAGCTGAGAACAAGCCCTTTACAAAGATCACAGTTTCATCAGCTCCGTTATCCGAGCGGGCGCCGGCTATGACATCATCCTCAGACCCTGCGATTTCGACCTGACAAATCCTCTCATTTAAAGCTCTGACGTCGCCTTGAGTCTTGAGTGATGTGCGCCGTCTTTATCTGCACGGTCTGAAGGATTAAACGATAGATCCTGAGCGATTAACAGTGGTTAACAGTGACCTCTGCAGGATTTGCGATTTAAAACGGCTGTATCAGATAAAGTGTAACGGATAAACCAGAAGAAACCAAATATCGACAAATATGTACAAACTTGAATATGAGGATTTGTATCTGTGTCTCAGTCCAACAAGACATCAGAGACACTGTCAAAGCCTCCTCTGCCCAATTGGAAGAGAGCGATTTGGCGAGGACCGTCATCGGAGCGAGAGGCTTTTCTTTGCATCGCCGTTCCCTACTCTGCCGCCAATCAAAGACAAGGTCACGGCGATGGGTGGCAGAAGCACCTGAACACGTACTTCACATTCACAGCTGCGCCATTGTTCCAAACTCTGGCCTCCTCCTGAGCCCCCAACCCCAACCCCCAACCCCTCCCCACCCCCGGACACAAACAAGCACGTACGCAAACAAGCAAACAAACCAATCGTGTACATACAAGCTGTGCTTATCAGAGGGCGGCCATGACTGAGTGAGCCCGCCGCTGCGTCTCTGCGTCCCTGAGGTTCTGTCACCGCGGAAACGGAGCCAAGACAAACTGGACAGTGGGACCGAGCCCGGCTTCCTGGCGTCCAGAAGGAGCTAACCGTGTACTGTAGGGGACAACGTCCCGCTGCACCCACATGGGCTGAAATGTCACAGGCGGCGAACAGATGGCACATCAAGCAGCTGGGAAAATGTCATGTCTTCCAGTGATGTAACGCTGTGCCCCTCCGAGTACAAGAGGAGAGAAGGTCATGAGACGAGCCGACAAGTCATTGTCCTTTTCCGACAGCGACAGGCTGCTCTGATTACTCTATAATGTCCCCCGGAATGTGTGTGTGGACATCTTTTTGTCCCAGTCTGTCTCAGTGTCAATTCCATGAACATACAGTACATGAATGTCGGAATAAGACTCACTCAGTTGTATTGGTGGGGGACGTGTTGTGTAACCAAACGCCTGGTGGCACAGAGACACAAGTTGTCACAGAGGTCTGAACCAAGTGCGATGTGTGTCATCAACAGGAAGGAGCTGTGTGTTTCATGGTTACACACGTTACTGCATCAGGAGTGACACTGACTCCGTTCTCGGAGACATCAGTGGTGTGACTCTGTGAGCACCAGGACGCACCGGAGACGGACGAGCGGGATGAATCGATAAAGTTATGTAACTTCAGACAGGAGCCTTGAAACAGGGAAGAGTTACCCTCCCTTTTACTGCTACTCCGACACATGTGATTATTATGATTTGTGCAGCAGCGGCAGAAATATGAATTTGTCATCAACAAGACTAAGGGTCACGACTTACAGATCCATAAATACACACACATTGTGCTGAGCAGAGATAACACACGTGCAGTCTGACAAACACAGATGGTTGAGTGCATCCACAGTGCACACGGTGCCACAGGCAAACATCTGTACGTATGTACACGGTACATGTTTATGTAACGTAAAGGATGTAGTCACGGTCACGACTGTGAGAGGTTACGAAAGGAAAACGTACAACTAAAAACTAAAAAAAAGAGGAAAGAAACTAAACCTCACGAAACTCTGTTTATTCTGAATTATTGAAAGATTAAAGGTGTGTTAAATTAGTTTTGGCCACTAGGGGGCATAAAACGCAAAAAACTCCAAAACACCAAAACTTTGATATTGGTTTAAATAATTTTTTGGTTGGTTTGTTAATTTACTCGATATGACCCTCGATATGAGTCCAACACCACAGAAGAAGAGATGCAGGTGACGTACGTATGTGACAGTGTATCAGTGCACGTTCAGGTACAGAGCTGTGTGTGTGTGTGTGCCTACTTCTCTGCGCAGGGCCTGGTTTGACACAATAATCACATTGGGTGGATCTCCGACAGCTGTGGCGGCCCCTCCGATGTTGGTGAAGATTACTTCTGCAATCAGGACATGTCGGGGGTCCAGATTAAGCACCTCACACAACCTGCGGAATCAGATAGGGACAGACAGAAAAGCTCTTTAGCCCTGGTTCCACTGCAAACGGGTCGGAGCAACAAACACGGGAACATACAAGGATTTTGAAGATAAAAAAAAACAAAACAAAAAAAAACATTGGTCCTTTGACTCTTCGGAGCTAAATAATGGTTTAGAGGAGAGATTCAGGTCAGTGGCTGAAAACAGAGACACAAACAATGAGGCGGATGACACACGTACAGTCAACTGATAAGACATTACACTGCAGGAAATGATACAGGGATTATAAATCATGGAGGGCGCCATCTATCAGACGACGCTGTAGAAACATGACAGTGTTTTTTTTGTGTTTTTTAATCTGTACCTTATGGTGACAGGGGTGAAAAGCATCATTGTGGTCACGTTGTCCAGGAAAGCCGAGAGAATGGCGGCGATGAGACAGAGGATGATGATCATAGGCCACACTCGTCCTCTGGATAGCTGGTAAGCCTGCAGAGAGAAGCACTATGATGAAGTACTGTCGGCGTTAATGGATATTAACAGCCCATTAAGTGAAAGTGCAGGATAATCCAAAGCAAACGAGTCAAAGCACTGATGTGGATCTGAGTCGTCTTCAACACAGAATGTCACAGTGACATAGAATAATAAACTAGTACCTGAATGCCTCATCTCCACTGTCAGAGCAGTAGTAGAAGTAGTAGGTCCATTCAAAGTGCTTTACACACATGGCGACCTACGTTTATCATATGGCCACATACATCTCGAGGTCCTACCTGGGAACAGCAGCTTATTCCCTGATCACTGTCTCACTGTTTCCCAAAAAAGATGCCAAATAAATCAAAATCAAAAACAAATAAATCTGGGCCAAAGTCTTTAGATTTTTTTTCCAAGCATCTTTTTTTGTATTCCAGTGACCATGGACAGTGCATCTATGACTCACATCCCAATGGCCACCCAGCGAGTTGATAAAAAAAAAAAACTATAAAGACTGAATGGTGTTGTGTCTTCAGATTCCTAAAATAGCAACATCGTAGAGAATTCCACACAAATTCAGACCCAGATGTGCTGAGGTCGTTACTGTGACTATTTTGGTCTTAAGTCCACGAGAGCGGCAGAGGATTTCGTTTGAAATCGTCTGTCCTCGTCCGACTTGCACTTAAAATTCATGAGGCCGTACGATCGTCTGTTCTCCCGGTCGGAACGATCCTGTCCATGAAGGACAAAGCACAATCGGCCTTCTACTCCACCACCAGAGGAAACTCGAGATTAAACCTGAACATCACAGAGTAAGCACAAAGTAGGGTTTTTTTTTTTTTGTCTGATGGAAGGAAACCTTGACCTTGAAGAGAGAAGAAGACACTTTAATCCTCTAAAAGAAACCATTTAATAATGTTCTGTGGTTTATCATGTGTAGGATACATCCAGCTGCTTAGGATCAAGATCATCTACTATTATATCTCGAGTCATGTGAAGTTACATAGAAAAGCATCTGTTCTTGAGTAATAAACCACTTGGGCTCGTTTGGTTGAAGCACAGTGACCTACTTTTCTACATTTCCCCTCTAACAAGGCAAATGTCACTCTCGTCAACAACAGAGCAACTTTTGGGCCAAGTTGTGAAGCGAGACATCAGAATTCTTTCAGGTGATCCTACACTACACTGTCATGTCGGACACGTCGCCATGGAAACGGCAGGCTCATTACAAACATGCAGATGATACATTCCTGTATTTTTCTGTTTCTGTGATAGTGCTTTTACCCATCTTTGTTTTTGCTTTTTTTTATAAAACACCCAACTCACCTTCACAGCACAATAATCAAAGAAGCCCGTCTCTGAAAAAATGGCCACCAGCACCATCTGTAAGACACAGGACAAAAATAAACAACACATTTCCTCTTATGCAACAAGATTCCATGTTCGCCTGATGTTTCAGATACAGTCACCATTGACAACAAGACAGAAGAGGTGAAAGATATTTCCACTGACTTCCACTGATTCTATTATGCTCTGTATTATTACTTGTATTCAGAATACTGCAAATTACACATGACTGAAATGAAAGGTTCTGAGGTTGGAAATAGTTAATAGTTAGTAACATTTTTTTTATTATTTTACTATGATACATTTTTATTTTTCTGTTTAGAATCCTGTAAATGAAAAATGTGATCAGAATGTGATGAGCTGAGGTTCTCACCATGCCAAAGAGAAGAGCCAGCGTCTCATAATCAATCCACTCTACCACTGTGACCAGGCTGGGCCGCTGTGGGACAGGACAGACAAAGAGAAGATCTGACTATATATATATACTGTATATACTGTGTGTACATATATACACACACACACACACACACACACGTATATATACAGATTAAATGTTGATAAACTAAGTAATTTATTACTTTTTTTATTTATTTTTTTATTTGACCAATTAAAGTAATTGCTTGATAAAAATGATCTTTAATATGATTATTAATTCAGTAGTTCAACACAAAATATAAAACTTGGGTAAAGTTCTCCTTCTTATTTATTTCATCAGTTACTAAATAAAGATAAAGATTTGGAGACTTACATCACCAATGATAGCCAGAGCCGCCAACGCTGCCAAAGATCCCAACATGGCCGCCAGAGTGCGGTGCACAATCTGGAAATAACAAAAAATAATCAGTAACATGCAAAAAAAACGTAATGGAGTTCGACTGAAGAAGGCTAATGTTGAAATATTAGAATTTAAATACACATACAAATACACACATATACACAAATACAGGGGGTCCTCGTGTTACGACGGTCGCGAGATACGTTGTTTTCGTGGTTACGACACATCTCCCGTGAACTTCCTTGTTTCGGCTTAAACGGTTTGCCCCGTAAATACAGACTTCACACGGGAACTAGTTGGTGCCGGCTCTCCAACACCTCCACAGCACAGCTAGGCTACTCTGCCTTGTGTTTACTTATGTGAAATGGACGGCTGGCGGGGGACACAGATGGGTTCGGGATCGTGGCGATACCGTAGGTTTATTCACAACACAGGGTCTACACAGTTGATATCAGAAATCTAAAGGAAATGCTCATTACACTTGCGATGTCAACCCCTACGGTGTGTCAAGAGGGACAAAAGGCAATTTACCATAATAAACTCTTATTTTAGCGTGGTATTATAGCGACATCTAGTGGCACAACTTATTATCTACATATGAATACATACATATGAATCTATATTCTTTGAAATCTACTGTTATAATGGATCAAGTTTAAATGTATAGTCATTGCGGTAACTTTTGATCATTACTAACAGGCTGATACCATAAAGTCCATCTTATACTGTAAACGTGAACACAGGAGATTTTCCTCTGTGTAAAGTATAAAGTATAAAGTAAGGAGACAGACTGCAGTGACAAATCCATGCTCTCCTCCACCCGGCTGCGACACTGCTCTCATGTGTGATGCCATCCATTATTAAAAACCGCCGCCTGAGATCAGCGATAAGTGTGTTATCAGCAAAGCCACGCTGCTCCCTGACATTCACGCCCATACATAAATAATAAATAACAATGAACAGCAGGAAAATAGGTCGCTTTATGTAAAAATGGTTTGGCCGATGACGTCACCGGGCCCCGCAGCCCTTCATGTAAACAGAGAGTTGACTCATTAAGACTAAAACCCTGTCTCATTAGAAAACATGTCAGACGTGCTTTTTTTTTTTTTGAAAATTGCGTTAAAATCATTAACAGTAAGTTGCTATTTGTTAAAACAGTAGCAACAACCATGAATTAGGTTTGAGCTATTTTTTTCATTTAAATCATAACATTAATTAATAATCCACATGCCACATGTTTTAAAATGGAGGCAGGCATGGCATCGTATGAGCTGATAATATTCATTTATAAAGGAATCTTGTTGTCAGGAATCTTGTCACATTAAGTCGTTCTCGTTCGGCCGTGATGTTTCAATACTGCGAGCAACACAAATCCCACTCTGGCTCGTTCATCATCGGTGGGATGTGGGCGCGAGCTGCACAGGCCATTTACCTCAAAGATGATGAGAACGTAGACGCCGGCCAGGATGACGCCGGCGATGGCCACCTGAGTCTCCACGCTGACGTAGAGCGACTGGTGGGTCATGGACAGCGGCACCACCTCGTTATCGCGCAGGAAGGCCTGGATGGTGATGACGATGGGGTCACTGTGTGGGAAAGGAGACAAAACAGCACAGGCGACAACACAACCCTTAATATAGAAGTTACAATGTAACACGTAATGTTTCCAGCTTTGTCAAATCCAGCAGCAGAGACCATGACACCATGTCGTTGTTGTTCTGTACCTGCTGAGCATCTCGAAGGTTTTTGTCACCAGTATCTGGTCACTGCGTTCCCCGTGCAGAGGAATCGTCCAGTTATGAATCACCTGTTCACAAGCAACATACCAGACTTAGCTTTGCACTCGCGACAGAGCCGAGCTGAAGAAGCTGAGTGTGATGCTGTCACCTGCTGCGCCCTCCTCCTCCGCTGGCCCGCCTGCTCCGTCTGCTCCACCTGGATCAGAACGTACTCCTGGTTGTTGAGGTCGATCATCCCCCCTGTGAACGGGCCGCCCACCTGCAGCTTCAGCAGGGCGTTGTCTCGAAAGTCCGTCAGATTCATGGCTGCGGCACGTTAAGGAAACGCAACCCGCTTGTTTTGACTGTGAATATCAAAGGCCTGCATGTTTGCTTCTAATGTAACAAGGTGTTGTGACATCGCAATGTGCATCAGCATCACCGTGGAAACAGCAGGGAAGGATACAGAAAGAGTCTGTGGAGGAGACGGCCAACATCCTCCAGGGGTTGTCTCTGTCCGGATACATACTGAAGAACAGCTGAAGACAGAACATGTTCAACATACGTTATTATTCAGTCCAGGTAACACGATGACATGGGCTGTGTCCGAAATCGCCCCCTACTCCCTACTCCCTACATAGGGGAAATAAATGTAGTGCACTATATAGTGAGCTCAACAGAAAAATCTTTCGGACACTTTCGGACACTACTCTATAATATTTATGTATATTTCCCTCCCGTCCGTCCGCCATTTTCACTTCCACGCAGCCCAGAGAATTTCTGGCAATGCATGATGGGATATCTTGGTCCGGTTAGTGACCATCGGATGTACACTACATTTCGCGGTGAATTGTGGGATACATTGAGTGCACTATATAGTGGACATGCTATGATCCCTAAGGTTTCGGACACCACTACAAAATGGCGTGGTCACTATATAGTGCACTATATAGGGGTTAGGGGGCGATTTCAGACACAGCCATGGTGTATGGGAAACATATGCACCCTGCTGTACTGTGCTGTAAATGTAAACCATATTGTGTAACATGGAGGAGCCATCACTTACGCTGCACAGAACAACGATGGTGAAGATCGTGGCAATTTTTGAGACTCGGAAGCAGCATCTGCAAAAAGAAGGAGGACGACAGTGAGTTCAATGCAGAGAGAGAAATGATTCTTCTCCTGACTTCTCCGTCTTTTTTCACCCTTTTTCATGTTAAATACAGGAACGTTTCATGTTATATTATGGTATAGAAACTACAACTGCGTCTATGTTTCATCTGTGTTAAATTACAGAGGATATCGCTGGTTCATGCACCGTTTGTACAGTGGTACAGAAAATGTGCCGTTACTGACGATCATTTCATGGATGGAAACGTAGTTTTTGTTCGACTGGCAGTTTGTCCTTTGTCTCACTTGATGCTGCTGGCGAGTCTGAATTTGAGGTTGAGGTTCTCCAGGGGGTCGCTCTTCTCCGAGGAGCCGGAGCGGGACAGAGACAAGCTGGTGACCTCACTGCCCAGTCGATACCTCTTCTCCAGGTCCAGGGTGCTGCTGTCCCAGGGCTCCTCCCCCTCGACGAAGCCGGGGTTATGGAGGGTCATGTAGGTCATGCTGGGAGAGGATAATCACTGTCAATCATCTCAACATCATGGACCTGGCTCACGTCAGGGACAGAGACAAACGCTGGACTCACGTGTCGTCCTGGGAGAACCTCAGCAGCGGCGACCTCTCACTCAGGTTCGCTGAATTGGTTTTTCCTCTCAGAAAATTCACCACACTGAAACTTTGCCTGGGAAAAAAACAAAAACAACAACAGGATACAACAGGTTAAAAAAGAACAGGAAGAGATGGACAAAAAGCCATGCTTTTTATATTCATGACCTCTGACCCTCTGTCAGTCAGTGGTGACAGCAGGGGGGCGGGGGTGGAGCAGCTGGTTCCTGGACACCTGAGGTGATGCACCACCTCACCCCGATGCTCCTGCAGGCTGTGGCCCTCAGGAGCACCACAGCTGGGTCTCGACCAACACACACATCCACACACACAACGCACACAACGCACACATTTACACACACACACACAACGCACACATTCACACTAACACACAACGCACACATCCACACTAACACACAACGCTGCAGCGATGTGGTGTGTTATCAGGGAGATTCTTCATTCAGTGGACGTTCATGGACACACTGTGGTCAGTAATGGCCAACAGACAATGACGCACATAATAATATTCATTAATTAATAACAAGTAATGAATCATCATTTTTTTCCATTAAAGTCCTGCCTTCGTTAAAGTTGCTTATAAAACTTTTTGGCCACTGGGTGGCAGCAGAGAACACTAAACCCATCACTGACATGTAACGACCTGATAAAGTAATATATAGTAATATAGTTTTATACGTTGCACACACACACACACACACACACACACACACGGATCAGCGATTTTTGTCATGTGCAACTTTGACTTAGGAAAAGATTCCCTTTCGCTTTAATCCCTCTGACGTCACAGCCACGGGCTTGAGATTAGCCCTGCCCCACCACCCCCACCCAAGTGACTGCGATACACACCCACAGCCACACACACCCACACACCTCCGTCCCCCTGTGTGAATTTCCAGTGTTTTCCACATCTGATCATACATTCCCTGGCAGATTTAGCCAGCGTGGCGTGTGTAATGAGATTCTGCACGTGTGGGTCAGGGTCTTTAAACTGTTGTGTCTCTCCTGCAGAAAACCCAGAGAGGGCTAATCTGTGAACACGCCCGAGCACGAGACGGGCCTGCAGCGTACAGTATCCACGCCTGAGGAAACGCTTCAACACTGAACGACATTTAAAACAAATAAAAACTTTAAAACTACAGGAACTCTGCGAGAACATTCATCTGAGTCAGAGAACCAACATGACAACACTTAAAGACACTGAAACACATGTAAACACATGTAAACACATGTCAACACATGTCAACACATGTACATACAAGTCATCACATCCTCTGTGAATAAAGTAAAAGTCTGCCACACTGCTGCACAAACCATGTCCCATTACCACCATGAAAACAGGCGTCACAATTCATTTTAATTGTCTCACAAATTGTGTATAAAAAGAATCCACAATCCACAGCTGACTGATTGTCCAGTGGAAAATAACTTTGACTCACAACGAATGTTTTTTAAAATACTGAGATGCCAACCAACCAAATTTAATTGGATTTTTTTAACAAAAAAAACCCCAGATATCACCGGCTTTATATAGGTGAAGGTTCTTTCCCCTCTGTGATCCACAGCTTTAACACAACTGTTCAAATGGTTCTCTTTCTTTGCCACTGGGCGACTCTCCTGGCTCAGTGGTATTTAGACTGAATAAAAACAACAGTTAATTAACGTCACTGAACCACCATCCTACCCGTCCTCCTGTCGAACTGGGACGTAGCCGTCCGTGTGGATGACGCACTGTCCAGATGGCAGAACCGCCGACTGCTGGAGCTTCTGGGACTCCATCCTCTCCGAGATGCCCTGCAGCAGACGGAGCTCCCCGAAGTTCCCCGCGACGGCCTCCGGGGACCTCAGGCTGTTCCTGCCCTGATGGCCCTGGGCCGACGTCTGAGACATCTCAATGTCCAGGTTGCTTTTGTTCTCCAGATACATGGTGAGACGGCTGGAGGGGGAAAGACAGAGAACGCTTTCACTACTTTTCCTTTCAGCCAGTAAAGAGGACGACCTTTATTCTTTGACTCTGTTTTTATCTCCGTTTGGTTCTCCACACACTCTCGTCTGAAATATTTGAAATATGGCTGCCATCAGCGGACTGTGGCAGGCATTTGATGCTGCTCAGACCGTCAGCGTGAACCAGTACTGTGACATGTGATCAATCACAGCTGGTCGATACGTTTCTGAGTCACTGATATGTGATTTGTGTTTTTGAAAACACATTTTCAACTGATCAACTGTGTTTCAGTTGCTGAACATGAGTGACGCGCACACAAGTCTTTTGTGTTTACATGGCGAACACTCGTCTCCCTGGGCAAAAGGGAACAAAGGCCTCTGCTGTGGAGCAGGGACCTGAACCCTCTGATCAGCCCACAGACAGTTAGTTAGTGTGTCGACTGTTCTTCTCTGTTGTCTTATGAAGCAGGCACAGTGTGTGGAAAGCCAACGGGTCACATGCATGAGAACAGCTGAGTGACCGTAAAGCCCAGCATGAGGTCAGAGGATGAGGTCAGCTACAGCAGACATGTGGTCGCGGTCCACACAAAGGCTGCATGAGCTCAATGGTTAATGGCTCACATGAAAGGCAACAGGAACTCACGTGTGACGTGGTAGATCAGGGCAACAATAAGTCGTGGTGGGGGGGGGGGGGGGGGGGGGGGGGGCCTACAGAGCTGTCAAGACGTGGTACAGAGTCGAGTAACTGATCCTCGCAAGTATTTGCAGGGAACAGCTCACGTTTCTCATTACGCACAAAACAACCGCGGCGTTAACTCTCAGACTCGTATGTGACAGTTTAACGGGGTGGGGTGGGGTGGGGTAGGGTGGGGTGGGGCGGGGTGGGGGGTGGGGGGGCGCTGTCACTTCGATTTGTTCTGCCGGGGGGGGGGGGGGGGGGGGGGGGGCGCTGTCACTTCGATTTGTTCTGCCTCACATAACATCCTTGTCCAATGCGTGTGATGGGCCTCGTAACGCAGAAGAATGATCCTTTTTATGCCGCCATCCTTCCCGCAGGCGGCGTGTGGCGACAAACACAAACTGCTTTCTTAATATTTCTCCACCGTCGTTTACGGCGATTTAAACATTTAGACAAATGTCCTTCAAATACATGTTTTTAAAATTATATATATATATATATATATTGTGTGTGTGTGTGTATATATACATATATATACATATACACACACATACACATATATATAGATAGATATAGATATAGATATAGATATACTGTAGATATAGATATAGTACGCACATACACACACACACACACACACATGTAGATTCCATCAATGACAAACCTATTGTGCACAGTCAGTTGATATTGTATAGTTATATGTGACTATTGCTGCAAATAAATGTATGTGTGAAGATATTGGGGTGTGGTTGGAAGGATATATATATATATATATCACACTGAAGTGAGGTTAGTGACCATTAGCACAATATACACGATGGGAATTATGAGAGTTTTCTGCAACCTGAACATTGTTTGACTTTGAAAAAGTGGAAACAATAAAATTAAATGCATCACCTCATCCATCCAGTGGAGAAGCATTAGCATTTACATATCAGTGGGAGAGTTGCAGGCACCAGAGCTACAGTGCAGCTGTATGATGATGATGATTATTATTATTAT